>CM070821.1:38277063-38279563 GCA_036326025.1 Chrosomus eos
GCCGCCCATAATTCAAAACGCAGTAAGGTCGTCAGGAATAAGGTGGATAATGCCTGATGAGTTTAAAGAACAGCTGACGAGAGATCAGAGACCATTCCTCCATTCAGATTCACAAGTCCATGTTGGTGCTTCTTCTCTTCAGTTCAGCCCACTCATCTTGGGTTCAGGTCAGGGGAATTGCAGATGCTTGGTTTTGTGCTCAGTGACCCATTTTTGTGTTGATTTTGATGTTTGTTTTGGATCGTGGTCCTCATGGAAGACCCAACCACGGCCCGTTATAAGATTTCTAGCACAGGCTGTCAGGTTTTGATTTTTTATCTGTTGGTATTTGCTAGAATCCATGATGCCACGCATTTGAACAAGGTGTCCAGGACCTCTGGCAGAAAAAATAAAAAATTGACCCACAGCATTAAAGATATTTCATTTTACACATGGGGCACTTTCTATCCCTGTGTGCACCAACCCCATCTTAAGTGTTTGCTTCATCTTTTTTTTCATCTGACCGTAGAACCCGTTTTTTGCATTTTTTTTTTAATAAAATGTCAAAAAGATTTATTTTTTACAGACATCTTTGATCATATTTACCAATTGGGCAAATAATTCTGACCAGCACTGTATATATATGAGAATTTTATACATTTATAATAACGGATTATTAAATAATTTCTATAAATTCAGAACATTTCATGAAGAATAGTTTTCAAGTCAATTCAAAATGTGTACTTTCTTTTCATTCTTTGTTTTTTTGAAGCATGGAAAGATAATGGTCTGAATTGTTTTGTGTGTGTTATTGTGTGTGAGCGCGCGCACTAATGTTGCGTGTGCATCACAAACACATCACGACACTTGCCTCCGCTGTTGTTGCTATGGATACTAATCAGCTGGATCTGGATCCCATCTCTATGTTATCATTTTTAGATTCTCTCCCCCACACGTGTAAATCTTCTCTATCCTTCTGCTTTCCTCCAGTGATTCTCCCGCTCATGCATTCACAGGCAGATCTAGTGTGCTCTTGCAGAATGCATGTATGATTATTTAATAAGCCACTTTTTTTTCATGTACTGTACCACATTCAACTACTCCTATGACGCACTTTAGCAATGCGAAGCATAAAGCGCAGAAGCTGGGAATGTGAAAGAAACATCATAACAGCCAGTAGTGTGTGTGTGTGTGTGTGTGTGTGTGTGTGTGTGTGTGTGTGTGTGTGTGTGTGTGTGTGTGTGTGTGTGTGTGTGTGTGTGTGTGTGTGTGTGTGTGTGTGTGTGTGTGTGTGTGTGTGTGTGTGTGTGTGTGTGTGTGTGTGTGTGTGTGTGTGTGTGTGTGTGTGGGTTGGTTTATGTGATTTATGAGGACACAAATTTGTATTATGACATGTGTATTACACTGGTATTACAACTTATGGGTGGTTTATGAGGACATTTCAAAAGTCCTCATAAATCAAATGGCTTAAAAAACATAAAAAACAATGTTTTATTAAAAAATTAAAAAGAGAGAGAGAGAGAAATTTTCAATGAAAAATGTCAATTACATTTTCGAAACACAAAAGGGGAAATTTTGAAGAATGTTCCCGCTGCTCTTTTTCATACTATGAAGCATAGAGGGAGCAGGGATATATTTTAATATATCATGACATAATTCACAGATTTATGAAATTGTTGCTTTTGCCTCTGTAGGTTTGTGATTGTGAATGAGACATTTATTTTGTAGCTCCTATAAGATCCAGCAGAGGGCAAACACTGCTGTGCTTCAGTGAACTCTAGGTGAAATTTGTATTTTATCTATGGATTCGAAGGTTTGTTTGCACGTCTCTGTGGGTCTGATTTGGCTTACATTGTGTTGACTAAATGTCCACAAAGACAGTAAAGTAAAACCTGATATCAGCTACATTGTTATGATGAAATTTGATGGAAATGATTTAAAAAGGTGTCTCAAAGACATTAAATGCTGTGTTTTTCTATGGAAAAAACCCTAACAAGAAACTGTGCATCCTTGCCTGTACATAGTATGCATCATTAATAAGGTGTATATTGAATTTGGTCTTTTAATATCACAAATCACATCTTACTACATTAGTACTTAACACAAATCTATAAGTGTGTGACGTCATGTGAAAACTAAGAATAAAAATAAAGGTTCTTTATTGGCAATAATATACATATGAAAAGGGTTATTTTAAGAGCTGTTTACTGAAAGATCTTTGTGGAACCCAAAATGGTTCTTTAATGACATCACTGCTAAATAAAACAAAAATCTTTTAGAACCTTCATTTTTAAGAGTGCATATGCAGAAGAAAACCCCATCTCCATCTTTTTCCTCATGGGTGGGTCTTTGGAAGTGAATAGCCCTGAGCAATAGCAGATCTGCTCGACTACAGTCTCTCTGGCTCCTTTGATGGCAGCGTAGAGATCTACAAAAGCACAGGAAAAAGAAAGGAATAAAAATGTATTTTTTAAACGAGTTTGACGCTTGAACTGGCGGGTCACTGATGAGCATTGTGAGA
>CM070821.1:38284563-38347063 GCA_036326025.1 Chrosomus eos
GGATTTCTGTGGAAAAACATGTTGGCATATGGGATATTCCTGCTCCCCCGGCTCTTTCATTAGACTCTTTGAGTGAACACGGATCCACAGAGTGATTCTGGCACAGTGGGTTTCATGAGCGTTTCACTAACCCATGCCAAATACAAGCAGCATGCTACTATGCTATTTATAAAATTTGGGTGGAATATTTCCAACTAATGAATGAATGAATGATCAGATAGGCTACTACATGTGTTCACAAACACATGAAATTAATATGGCGAAAGAGCAAATATTGTTCACTGACATATTACAGTAATATCTGTCTATCCATTAGTTGGAGCTCTGTAAGATATTCTAAAGAAGAATAACTGTTTTCTATGTGAATATATTGTAAAACGTAATTTATTCTGATATGATGATCTGATCAAGAAACATTTCTGATTATCAATGTTGAGAAACGTTCTTCATATTTATGTGGAAAATTCAGGTTTCTTTGATGAATAGAACTTTTTTATACAATTTAATGCATTCTTGCAGAATAAAATGATACATTTCTTTAAAAACAAAATCTTACTGACCTCAAACTGCTCTAGGTGTTTTTCTACAGATTCAAGTCAAAAGACTCCAGTCTAATGAAGTCTGTAAATATGGCTCGAAGTTGCAGGATTTATTTGTTATTTTTACCTATTTTATTGTCTGATAATTTGGAAAACTAATAGCAAACAAACCACACAATTTGTAATATTATTCATTGGTGTAACAGCTATTCACCAAAGTTTAATACTTATGGTTAAGTGGATTTGTTTACTCTTAATATGAGCAATGGTAATAGTGTTTCTTGCCTTATGAAGCGCCACCGGTCATCTTCAAAGCTTCAGTCTGTCCTCTAGTGGACAACATCAGCATTGCACAGCACCAAATATAAGCTTGTTTTCTTTCATTTTCTTTATCTTTGTTTCCTGTAAAGTTAAAAAGCATTGTACAGAAATTTCTAGTTGGTTGTTATAACCTATATTATATTGTTGCTGTTACATAGGTTTCAAAACTACTGAATATTTTAACCCTGTATGTTTAATTCCTCACGGCGGCAATTATATGCAACAGTATTTGTCTTTCTCTCTCGTTTTATATGCTAGAGAGACATTGAGAACTCTTGACTGACACGTGTGTGTGTGTGTGTGTGTGTGTGTGTGTGTGTGTGTGTGTGTGTGTGTGTGTGTGTGTGTGTGTGTGTGTGTGTGTGTGTGTGTGTGTGTGTGTGTGTGTGGGTGGGTGTGTGGTGGGTGGGTGGGTGTGTGGGTGGGTGGGTGGGTGGGTGGGTGGGTGTGTGGGTGGGTGGGTGGGTGGGTGGGTGGGTTGAGAGATCTAGGTGAATAATCCAAAAATAATCCATGCTTTTCAAATGCTCAGGAAACAGGTGTATTTATGAGAATAAGAAATAAGTATCATATTCAGTGGCCTAAAAATGCATTTAGACACTAATTTATGCACAGTTATGCCAGGTCACATTTAACACTAAAATCAAAATAAACATATTTTTTTAACTGTAATATTATTGTCATGTGACATCAATTTAATGCCAAATTCTTATTACTAAAATATGGCCAGATGTTTTCTAAATTCATTTCTAAATTGATATAAAAAGACAATGCTTGTAAGATTCTATTTGTATTTTTTTACATTGTGACATCACAGTCATGTAAACCATTAACCAACAAATTCTTATTTTTAAGCCTTTTTATTTATTTTCTAATATATTTTAAAACATTATTAATATAGTAATAACACACACACACACACACACACACACACACACACACACACACACACACACACACACACACACACACACACACACACACACACACACACACACCAAAAATAATTGTCAGGATTCTAGTTCATGATAGAAAGTTAAAAAGAAGAGCATTTATGTGAAATAGATTTTTTTTGTAACATTATAAATGTTTTTACTGTCACTTTTGATCAATTTGATGCATTTTTGCTGAATAAAAGTATTAATTTCTTTAAAAACAAATTCTAAAATTCTAAACAGTAGTGTCAAGTACACACACACACACACACACACACACACACACACACACACACACACACACACACACACACACACACACACACACACACACATACATATATATATTAACTATAATAATACAATTATATATTTATTTAATATTTCCATATTATTTAATAAGAATAATGTAAAAAATAGTAGGCTACCGGTATTTTGAATATTATTTTTTTTTTCTTTTCATTTTATTATGCATTTCATTTAAACACAAAATGTGTATGTTTATTTTAATATTTTAGTATTTTTAATAAAAAAAGAGAGAAATATTGCAGTAGTAGTTTGAGTAGGCTATTTGAATATTATCTTCATATTATTTAATAAAATAATGAGACATTTTATAATAGCCTTTACAATATTTTATATTATAATATTTGAAGAGTTCAGATGCAAAAGCCTCTAAATGCCATTTGAAATTTTCTTCTAAAATGATAATTTTTATCAAGCTTGTATATTTAAGTTCAATAATTTCACTTAAATGGCAAGAAAAATAACCCATTAATTGTCATTTAAGTGAAATTACTGAATTGAAATATACAAGCTTGATAAAAATTATCATTTTAGAAGAAAATTTCAAATGGCATTTAGAGGCTTTTGCATCTGAACTCTTCATTTCTTATTTTTTTATTGAGTAATTTTTAGATCTTTAAATTATTATTATTAATAGGCTATTGTATAAACATAGGCTATCAAAATATTATAATCACAAAATGTTGGCCAAATCATGCAGGCCTACAAACAAGCACAGCAAACCTGTTTTTTTTTTTTGTTGTTTTTTTACAATAATGCATTTAAATCGCAATCAAATGTTTTCCCCAAATGGTTCAGCCCATGCCTTTTGTGAAACAAGTAGTCTACACTTAATCATAGGCTATATAAGTAGTTATTTGTGGTTTGCTAGTGTCAAATCCTGTTGTCTTTGTGTTAAAAAGGTTTAATTAGCTTACAGTAGTGTGTAAAAAGCTTGAATGAGAGCAAACTTATTTTGAAAGTCGCTAATGAGCGTGTTCACACCCTCGTTGTGTTTCACACACATCCAAAATGTCATCCACATTTAACACACTGACACACACACACACCGTGAGCCAATTTGTGTGTGCTCAGGCTCAAATTCACGCTGTCCCTCCCCGCTGTTTCTCTCCACATCTTTCCCCGCTTTCCACTCTCTTCTCGCTCGCTCTCTGAAGCTTTCCTGGTAGAACAGCATGTAACGTTCTCAGTATCACGACACCGGAGTGAGTGTGTGTGTCTCTGTTATTGTGCGCTAACACACAGGCTGTGGCGGAGCGGCTTCATCTCTGGTTGTAAAGCGTGGATCATGTTCTATTTTCAGCTGGTGATCATGGCAGGAACCGTTCTCCTGGCGTACTACTTCGAGTACACGGACACCTTTCCCGTGCACATCCAGGGATTCTTCTGCTTCGATAAGACGTTCTCCAAACCGTACCCTGGACCGGATGAGAGAAGTAACGTGCCGCCGGTGCTCGTCTACTCTCTGGTTGCTGCGATTCCTACTATGATCGTGAGTAGCCTCTGTCTTCCCTTCATTTCTCTGTGTGTTTGTGGGTAGAAGTGAGACTCAATTTTAGCTCGAGTGATAAAGAATGAATCACCACTTCATTATCTGGATATATGTGGGCTACATGTAATGTGGTTTTGTGTGTGTGTGAGAGAATCCAGAATTCAAAAATGTACAAAACAGGGTTTATTATGTATTGAAGGTTATTTTCGGACTAATCATTTTGTATGTGACATTATTTTCCTAACCCCAAACTCTCATTATCATAATGGAAAAAATAATGTAATTCTTATCACCATAATGTGGGGAAAAAATCATAAAGATATAGGACTTTTTTTTCTTGAACACGTTTTGTTATTCTGCGTTGAAACTCTCTTCACGTCCTAAAAGCAATCAATAATAGAAGTGGTCTAAATATTAAAACATCTACATGTATTTTCTGTGGAAGTCTCAGGACCAAAACAATGTTCGTCCAATCATTGCATTCGGTCTGAAAGTTTGGTGCAACAGAATGATCAGATAAACCAGAGCAACCTCTGACCAACAGTAGACAGCAGCTATAACTGGATGTGATGGTTTGTAGGTGCTGGTTTTACTGGTGTCTCCCTGCCACGTTGTGAAGCGGAGGCAACAGATTGTGGGACCACACGGATCTGCCTCCCTCCTTTTTTCCGAGTCTGTCAGAGCCACGTGTGGTACATGTGGGCATGTGTTTCTGGACGAGTGTATGAGCCAGCAGTCGATCTGAAGCCTGGAGTACGAGCTTCATGTACGAGTGTACTGGCATGAGCTGTCAGAGCCAAAACACACACACACACACACACACACACACACACACACACACACACACACACACACACACACACACACACACACACACACACACACACACACACACACACACACACACACACACACACACACACACACACACACACACACACACTTAAAGTACAGCCAAGTGAAGACAAGGCCGAGAGACGCATGAGAAGGTGTTTGAAATGGAAGAGAACTTCTGTTAGATTCATAAATAAGGGAAAGTACAAGAAATCAAGCAAGGCATAGTGGGATAGAAACACGCGTTAGAGACTCATTTAGAGATGTTATGATGGCCGGCAGAGGCAATGATGGATTGAGAATGAGAAAGTGTGTGACATCTGGTGCTTTTGTCCATCGGGACACAATCACTTTCTGTCCAAAACAGTGACACGGTCACCCAGATTCTTTATGAGGGAATATCATGCTTAAAATACACTACAAAATTCAAAAACAAGTGATATTGTGAAATATTATTACAAAAACTGTATTTACAGCATCATTAGTCTTCAGTGTCACATGATCCTTCAGAAATCAGTTTAATATGTGACCCTGGACCACAAAAGCAGTCTTATGTGTCCATTTTTTAAAATTGAGATTTATACATCATCTGAAGGCTGAATAAATAAGCTTTCCATTGATGTATGGTTTGTTAGGATAGGACAATATTTGGCCGAGATTCAACTATTTGAAATCTGGAATCTGAGGGTGCAAAAAAATCTAAATATTGAGAAAATCGCCTTTAAAGGTTTCCATTTCTGTTGGTTATTGTGCTGCATCCACTTACAAAAATACAATTTTGATATATTTAAGGTAGGAAATTGACTAAATATCTTCTTGGATCATGATCTTTACTTAATATCCTAATGATTTTTGGCATAAAAGAAAAATCAATAATTTTGACCTATACAGTGTTTTGTTGGCTATTCCCACAAATATACCCGTGCTACTTAAGACTGGTTTTGTGATCCAGGGTCACATATGATGATTTGATCCTAAAGAAAGCAGTTCGGATTATTATCAATGTTGAAACAGTTGTGCTGCTTCGTATTTTTGTGGAAACAGTGATACATATTTTTAGGATTCATTGATGAATAGAAAGTATTTTTTTCCATAATTCATTCATCCTGATTCTTAAGCCTATTATAAGTATTTATGGGATGGGTTTCACAGGAAATACGTACATGCGTCATTCACCCGTGCGTGTCTCGTCATATCTGTAAATAGAGAAAAGTTGCTCCGGCTACTTTGACAAAACAAAAGTTTTGGATCGGTAAGATTTTTAATGTTTTTAAAAGAAGTCTCTTCTGCTCACCAAGGCTGCATTTATTTGATTAAAAAAACAAAAAAAATGTAATATTGTTAAATATTATGACAATTTAAAATAACTGTTTTATATTTTAATATATTTTAAAATGTAATTTATTCCTGTGGTCAAAGTTGTATTTTCAGCATCATTACTCCAGTCTTCAGTGTCACATGATCCTTCAGAAATCGTTCTAATATGCGGATTTGATGCTCAAAAAGCATTCAATATTTTATCAATGTTAAAAATAAATTTTTGCGGATTCTTTGATGAATAGAAAGATCAAAAGAACAGATTTTATTTGGTATAATAGCATTTGTTCTATACTGTCTTTAATTCTTGCCAAGTTGAACAACAGCAGTCGAGGGAGTGTTTGAGAGTGCAGCTTCATTTGGTGCGGCAGAAACCCCTTACAGCACCTCATACTCGTATGGCCCACAACCGATGAAATGAAGTGTTCATCAAAAAACACACACCACTGCCCATGGGTGACATGACATCAGTCATCACCATCAAACACAGACATCACCTGTTTTAATGGTGTACATGTCAGCATGTTGGCCTGAGCTCTCTAAAGTCATATTCAATAATTTCAGAGAGCTTTCCTACAGCGCCAGAGGGATAAGAGACATCCAGGGGTGCGTTTCCCGAAAGCATCGTTAGCCAACTATGGTCGCAAGTTCCGTCGTTACTATTAGAGTTCAATGGAAATTGCGACCAACTTGCGACCATAGTTGGCTAACGATGCTTTCGGGAAACGCACCCCAGATCAGTCTCCAGCTCTTTCATTAAACTCATCCATCATTAGACGCATCTTTAAAGACATGTTCTCTTCTTCACAGATGACACAAACAGACACAGGCTGATTGCACAAGCTGATTGGCTTCTGCTGATCCTGCAGCCAATGAGATTGCTTGCCCAACATTAACATAGTCTGGTTCATGGACCTTATTCAGAGCAGCGCCATGACAGGTATGAAAGTGAGGCTGTGAGGGATAGACTTACCGTGTTTCCAATGGCATCCGCTGTAAAAAGCTGAATAAAGCTCCTAGATTACTTACAATTTTCCACAGCTTATATTGTCGGGAGTTTTTTGTCAACTGAAATTTCTTGGAAAGATATTTTTCCAGTGTTTCATGAGCAGAACAACCCGAAAACACATTAAATAACAGTACAGCCCATTGAAGAGATGCATGTCTATCCCTCACAGCCTCGCTTTCATTCTCATTAAAAATCAAAGATGGCGCTGCCGTGAATAAGGCGTATTGTTTGCTGTAAACTATCAGAGTTCATCTGAACCCCTCCACCTCCCCATCTCCACCTGCCTATCTGCTATAGGATTTATGTATATTTATCAGCATATCTTACATGTTCACAGCAGTGTCTCTGTGTATATATTAGCAGTAGCAAGTCCATACTTGCTCTGCAGCTGCAATAATAATCAACAACTGCAGCTATTTATTATTAAATGCAACAAGGAAATAACCAAGATTCAAACAAAAAAGCAAGAACTAGGATAAAATAAAATGTGTGTGTAGCATAAAAATCTGAAGAAAAAAACTATATAGGCTTCCTGTGTCACCGAATTTGATGAAGTGTTTTCTGTCACCTGTTGTACATTATCACTGAGACTTCATGCTCTAACCACTGAAGCTGAAACGTCACTTAATGTACAGCCACAAATCCCATCAAGCTTTGTGGTGTGTCTGCCTCTCCTCATCTCTTTTCAAGTGTGACTCTCTTCTGGAGTAAAATTGGCTCCAATTCTAACATGAGAAACTGTTTGACAGACAGACCTTCAGTTTCTAATTATCATGTTGCTGATTCTAGAGCTTCCTGGTTAGATGTGAACGCTCCTGTGAAAAGTGGATAATGAGAGACCAGAAGCTTTTATTTCTCAATAGTCCATAACAATTGTTTTCCCAAGGAAGGATAAAAAATATAAATAAAACTCTCATTCAAATACACTCACACATGTTGTGCAATTCATATTGAGGGCAGTGAGATTAACATTTAATGTGGTTTGGTCTTACAAGAACATGTTACATCACAGGGTAGAGGAAAATATATATATATAAATATATATTTCCAACATCGCTCAGGTCTGAAGTGCAGCTGGATTCAGCAATATCAAACTAGCAGCATTTTCATCTTCACCATCTTCTGACTAAAACATCTGATGTAGTGACATATTAAATATTCCATTTCACAGTTAGGGAAGTGCTTTTTACATAGACAAACAGAAGTTACCTTGATTTCACATAACCAGATGTTCTTCAGCCAATATTATTATTAATAATAAAAATAGTCAAAGTTTTGTTTCAGGCATAAAAAGTTTATCATTTTATCAAAGGGTTCTGCACATGCTCTAGCCTGCAGAAGAGTATATAATGCATCAAATAATGAAAAAAAAGTGAATAAAAGAGTGTTCACAGTGATGATTAATTTGAAGGAAATGTGAGAACAAGAGACTGTAAGCATGAGTGATAGAGACTGATGAAAGAAAGCCAGAGATAAATGCTCTCTCTACACCGTATGATCAAAAAAGCCCAAATCTAATGCTGAAAGAATGTCAAAAAGAAGCCGTTAATAATTCATTATGTGCTGTTATTTTCAAAAGCTGTAGGTGTAACCCGTGTTTTCTGAAAATTTGATAGCAAACATGATTTAAACTCATGATCAGATCATGTTTCTGTGTAGCACTGAAGGAAATGTGTAGGAAAAAGTTCATGCTGTTGTATTTCACATAAGATTAACATGTTCAGTTATCACAAGCTACAAAAGTGAAATGAAACCAACAAAAGTGTTATGACTTGTGCACTATTTGGTCTTGCTTGGCCACGTTTTGGTGTGTTCATGTCACATTCCATGTCTGTCATGTGATTCTGTTTGTCATGTGATCCTGCCATGTGTCTTGTCATTGGTTAATCGTCTGTTCATTGTTACACGGTGTCCCTTGTCTTGTCATTAGTCTGTGTATTTAAGCCCTCGTGTTTACCATGTGTATTGGTCAAGTTTTGTTTCACTGTAATATCTGTCGGTAATGCCGAGTTCAGACTGCACGATTTTCAAAAGAATCGGGTCACTGTTGTTTTCACACTGCATGACTATCTGGGGTAACATTCAGTTGCTGCTGTGTTCACACTGCACAATGGATCGGCGACAGGAGGTTTCACACTGCATGACTTTACAAAAGAAAGAATCGCCGACAACTTCTGCCTGGTCCGCAAACTACGTTTCACAACCAAACAAACGCGAGAAGTGATACGGAAATAACGGAAGATCACGCGTGCGGGAGACTGGAGTTCTCGCGCGACACTGAATTTGTTATTAAAAATAAAAATAATTTTGCAAATGTCCTGCTGTTGCTGCTGGTCATGCAAATGCTTGTGCTTTGTTTCTGTTTGATATCATTGTAAATATAGGCCTATCTATTAAAATACTGATATTCTGGTCTATAACTCCTCCCCGAACAGCCTGCTGTTCTGTATCTCGCTCTCTCATTGGCTGTCGGTCATCGCCGATGTAGTTTTCAGTCAGAACACATTCACACAGCAGGATTGTGAATCGCCGACAGGTCCAGATATTTAGCATGCCAAATATCTCACGGGCGTTGGCGACTCGTCGGCGATTCTCTCAGATCGCGTCTTTGCTCATTCACACTGCGTGATTGTCACTCGCGTGAACGAGCACCGATTTGCCTGTGTTTTCAGGCATTTGTCAGCGATTTCTCAAAACCTGTCGGCGAGCCAAAATCGGGGCTAAAATCGTGCAGTCTGAAATCGGTTTAAGCGTCATGGTCTTGTTTTATGCTTTTGCTTCATGCCACACCATGTTTTTGTTTTGTTAAATTGATAATTAAACTGGATTTGGGTTCTCTATACATCTTGCCTTTAGTGGATCTTTACAGCGCTATGTTTAAAGTATGTTTAAAGTCACTTTGAAAGCTCAAAAAATATAAAAATGATAACATTTCATAGTCTATAAAAACCCTTTTAGTTGCTTGGTTGGCCATAATACTTCCCTAAACCATTTTATCAGATAATTTCCAGTATTGTGCTTTCATTTATGATGTATACATATTTTGAGGATGTTTGGAGTCTGCTCGGGCATTAAACAGGTCACTAGATTGTTAGGACTGGACCCCGCACATTAAAATCTCCATGAAATCAATATTGACAATTCTGAGATATGCAGTATTTATATACAGTATGCAGAGTTAAATGCAGAGTTTTCCAAAGGGCGGGGCAATCTGTCACTCACATGAGATCCACCAATAGCAAACCACAACCATCCAATCAATACCCACTGGACAAAATCAAGCCCCGCCCTACTTTTGTTCTTGTTTGAGAAGCCATTTTACTTGAATATAGGTCGCAATAGAAAAGAAAAAATTTCGCAACTTCTGTTTCAATTATCAGCAACATACAATTGTTGATTTATGTTCAAGATGTAAACTGCATCAAACGAGTCTAAATATAAGCGTTTGATGGCCAGAGGGAGGGTTGGCGTGTGTGGAGGGTGAACTGATGCCACCTGAGAAACTAGAGCAGATGGCACGGGCTACTCGAGGGGGTGTGTTGCACTGGCATTTCAACATATGTCTGAACTGTGCACCTCTCTGTCGTGGCAGGAATATCCACTCGTAGCCTCAGGGAAGAGTACGTTTATGGTCTGTTATGCGTCACAATAAGAGCGAAGATGAAACGAGGTAAAGCAGCAGTTTCAGGCCTCTGAGCTTTCACTCGGTTTCATCACACATAATAATAAAAGCATCGCTTGGCTGTCTGGTTTTGTGTTGTAGAGCTCAGGAGATGAACAGAAGGTGCTTTTAAATGATGCAGATTTATTTATAGTATTTATTTTGCACAGTTTTTACATAATCATTTCTAGCAAATAACATATCAAAACTTTGAGGTCAGTAAGATGTTTTTTTAAAGAAATTAAGACTTTTCTTCACCAAAATTCTTCAGTCATGTGACTGGAGTAATGATGCTGAAAATTCAGCTTTGATCACAGGAATAAATTACATTTTAACATATATTCACAGTTTCACACAGAAAAAAAATGTTTTTTAAATAATTTTTCAAATATTTCTGCTTTTACTGTATTTTTGATCAAAAAATGTAGACTTGGTGAGACTTATTTCAAAAACATTAAAAAAATCTAAACTTTTGAATGTTAGTTTGTAGTGTGTTGTGGAATCACTTCCCAATTTCACCTAAATTTACCTAAATAATAAACATCTGGATGTCTTTGACATTCACAACCCATTGTAGTTCTGTAATATGATGTATTGCTTGTTTTGTTTTGTTTTTTTTTTGTTTTTTTTTTGTTTTGTTTTGTTTTTTTTTGTTTTTTTTTTCTGTTTTGTTCTGTTTTGATCCATAAATAGGATATTCAGTAGAGAATACAACAGAAACTTCTATGAACAAAGTAAATGGGGTTCATTTTGGGGTTCATTTTGCCTTCATGAATGTTAACTAAATATAAATCTTGAGCTATCCATTTTAATTATTTTTGAGGATTTTCTTTTCTGTGCTGTGATCTCATATAATTTACTATGGTATCAAGGGATTATATAGTGGGAATTAGACATCATGGGTGGTTTTGAGATCTGCTTTATAATATACATTAATATGAGAAGCATGAGCCACAAGCCTAATCGCCCATGACAGGCTTCAAAAGCTGATAGAAGGATCTAAACTCTGCTTTATCTCATCTAATGGTGCGTTATTCACACTTCCGCTGATGTTCACTCTCTCACCAACACACTACATTACATGCACAACCACAACAACATCGCAGTTGGTTTTTAAGAGCAGTTCACCCAAAAATGAAAATCGGTCACCCTTATCGTTCCAAGCCCTCCACACTTTCTCTTGCTGCGTGAGTCACATGGACTGACTGTGTTGGTCATTTCCTCACTGATGTCAGTCTGTGTCAGCGCTCAGGTGCTAAACTGGGAAATGTGTGAGGTGAACGCTGTGTCCCTGTCCCTCACTGTCTCATCCCTGACGTATCTGTCTGTCTCTTCCAGTTTAAGCTCATGGATTTGATGTCTGTGGTTATGGTCTCCTGTTCTTCTGCCACCAGGGAAGTGCTTGTCTACCAGTATGGTTCAGATGTTTCGGTCAGTGTTTCAAAGCATCTTTACAGTTATAAACTGGAAAATTATACATTTCGATCGTTGTTCAGCGTTTATTCAGTTCTGTTTCGAAGATCATCCATTATTAAATGAGTTCATTTCATCTATAAAGCAGCTTTGGAGAAAACATTGATGTCATTGTCCAGCTCAGTTCAGTTCTTAAAACAATGTCTGATGAGTAATATTGTTGAATATTATGTGTCTCCAACTAAGCAAGCCAGAGGCGACAGTGACAGAGTGATCAGTGACAGAATGGAGAAAAATAAAAAAGCTTTGGAGAAAGCAGGCTCAGTCGGGGGCCAGATCTCCTCTGGCCAACACACAAACACGGTGTGATTATGATTCAGGATGCATCACAAGTCAGATTCATTTATTGTACACAAGTAAAGGTTTTTAAAATGTTATTGCACTTTAAATCAAAAATGTAACTATAGTAATATTTGCACGAATTGCATAATCTCAACAACATGCAAATATTTATTATTGAGTATTGATTAACTTTATTGATTATTATTTATTTTTTAATGATCTAATGATCAGTGTTACTCTTTTTTTTTTCTTTTTTTTTTATTTGAGTATTTTATTTATTTTTAAAAGGGTTTTTGCACCCAACCAAGTAAATGTTCTTAAAATGTGAATGCTCTCAAAATAAAAAATTTAAATGTAGTCATCATTAATTTCACGTGGTGGAAATTTAAAACTATATATTAAACTAACCATGTTTCCAACATCTAACCTTATTTAACATCTCAGAATGTTCTGTTCGAAACCAAGGGAAAACTTGTGACTGAGTTTGTGTGTATAAATAACAAAAATGGGAAATGAAACTAGACAGATGTCTCTGGTTATCTTTGGGGTATTTTAGTACCCCAAATGATTTTGCTCAAATTAAAAAAAATTTCTCTTTGTCCAAATGGTTTGAAACTTTCTACAGCTCTCGACTCTTTCTAGATCTACAAAAAAAAAAAAATTGGAACGATATCTGTTATTATGTTGGCGTGAAAAAAATAGTCACACTTGTTGTCTTCGGGGTCCCTGGAGACCCCGCATAGTAAACATATAATATTCATCATCAAAATCAGAAACAACGCAGATCACATGGACAGAAATGAAATGGCACACTTCCAACGATGTAAAAAACATCCACAATGCAAAATTATCATGCTCGCCACACACACAACATATACACAACCACACATACACACACAGGAATACATATGTGTAAGGCTATAAAAAAAGTCTTATAATTTGTCAAATAAAATGCAGAACCACCACAAATATAAATTGGTGACACTGACACAACAAAAATACACACACACACTCACACAGGAATACATTTGTACGGCTATAAAAAGTCTTATAATTTGTCAAATAAAGTTCAGAACCACCACAAATATAAATTGGTGACACTGGCACAACTAAAATGCACAATCTTTAAATCTAATCTGATTTAATCTAAAATCTAAAGACTCCAACATATCTCTTTGTAACATCTTGTTCAGGTTTGATTCTAATCATAAAGTAACATTATTGATAAACGTTTTTCAATACAAAATATGCTAAACTTGACAAAAAGTATATAATTCTTTTTTATAATTTTGATTTTAAAATATTTATATATGAATCCAACTCAATCCAACTGAATCCAACTTGTGAGAAGATGTATTTTGGTTAATCAAACAGCAAATAGCATATAATGGAGCATATAATGGAGCTCTATGGCCATCTAGTGGTTAAAGTGATTTTTTTTTATTTTAAAACTGCATTTTCCAAAAAAAGGGCAAAAATCTTACATTAAATCATGTACAATTATCCATTTATCACCATAAATGAAATCTGGGTCTTTTATAAAGTGAATTTTACATAAAATGCTGTTTTTGTAAAAAAAAACTATTTATTTAAATATTTATTTATTTATTTTTAGAAATTTAAAATATATCACAAATCCTCCAAAAACTGCACAAATGTTGAGTAAAAACATTAATAAACAGAGTAAAATTACATTTGTAAAAAATAAAAATATTATACTGTTACAAAATGCAATGTTATTGTCTGGGGTCCCTGGAGACCCCAAAGATAACAAGTGTATACCCTAAATGAAGATAATCAGATGGCTAAACTTGAAACCTGGTTATTAGTAATCAACAAAAACAGAATTTGCTCCTACCTAGTAACAGGAGAGTTTGCATATGAAGAACCAATCAAATTGTGGGGAAATTATGTAATTTTGCCATAACCCTATTCTATAAAAACTGTAGTATTCGTGGTTTAACTGGTGGGATTCTCTGAGAACTTCTTCTGAGATCTCCCGGCCGTGATTAAAGCATTTAGAGGACATTTGCTGAAGTTTGTTTGTCGATTATTCCTGCGCAGGAAGCAAGTTAGATAGGGAAGCAAGTTAGATAGGGAGCATGTTATTTAGCGAAACACTAGAGACCTTACCACCAAGTGATAGTGTTCGATAGGGGACGAGACGTCGTTCGACTCTTTGTGAGACTTTTAGGTGGGGTTAGATTGTTGCCAACCTGCGCTTTCAGAGGCAACTCAACTGAGTATAATATTATTTAGCAAAAAACTAGACCTTACTACCAAGTGATAGTGTTCGATAGGTTCAAGTATCCGGGACAAAATCAGGTGCGTAGGGGAAAATCTACCACATGCATCATTTAAAAAAATTGCAACATTTATAACTTGACTTTTAGTGTTACTCATATACAATTTGTTTACAAGTTATTTAAATATGTCTCCAATATTTTATACATCCCTAATTTTCACCACACAACCATTTCTTTCCCAATCTCTTCTATGGTTTATGTTTATCTTATAAAAGTATTTTGCATTTTGATGGTTTCATGCGCTCAGCAGCCACTAAACACATGTGGTCGACACGTGCTTATTCTCATAGCAGGTGTAATCTGGCTTGTATTTTCTTTTACCTTGCATAGTTTTTCTAACACAGAATGGCATGATTGACCAATCAGAATTGAGCTGTTATAATTGTGAATAATAAATAAGCTGACTGTTTCCATTGCAGAGGAGTATTTAAACACATGAACTGCATGATATACAGTAAGTGTAGCTCTTACATTGCTAAGCAGAATTAGTCACGTTGTTGAGCTGTTACTCGTCTTAACCGTTACCAGGGAGATCAGCATTAATGAGGTTCTGGTGTTGGCATTTGAGAACAGTGAAGACGAAGGACTATTAGCAACTCATGATTCAAATTCTCAAGGAGGCAGAAAACGCCTGCTTGGAAAGAGTATGCAGCAAAGCCACCGTTGGATTAATTCGTGTGTTTTCCTCTTCAGATCCTGGCTGGCGAGGTGATGGCGTTTTTCATGAGGTCAGAGGGCACGCAGGAGAAGACCATAGTCACCGCCGACTGCTGTTACTTTAACCCCCTGCTGAGACGCATCATACGCTTCCTAGGTACATTCAGTTAAGAAGAACTAACAGTGAACCTTTTAGGAGGGTCAGGACATTTAGGAAATTGGAGAAAATATATTTGTTCATTATTGGTATAAAAGCCATTTTAATGCTACAAATTGGGATATTAAAGTCATCGTCATACACTCTTAAAAATAAAGTTTCCAAAATTTGTTTTGATAGCAAGAAACATTTTGGTTCCCTAAAGAACTTTTTAGTTTTTAGACCTTAAAATATTTTTTTTCTTTTAAAAAAACTACATTTTTTTGTAGTGTGAAGAACATTTTAATAACCTAAAGAACATTTTTTTCTCTATAAAGAATGGAAAGTTCCATGAATGTTAAAGTTTCTTCAAATGCCAATAAAGAACCTTTATTTTTATGCAGTTTGTGTTTAATGGGTATTTTTTTCAACATCAAGATTTTTTTAGGTGAAAATATAAGGGAATGCATGTAAAATTATTTTTAAGTGCTGTAACTAAGTTTTCTGTTTCAAGTTTTTTGTTTAAAATACAAATATTCCAGGTTATTTATCAATTAATTCAAGGTCTTAAGAACCGCATTTATAATAAATAAATGGACAAGAATTAGAAAAATGCTTTTAAAGATAATTTCAGATGAAGCGTCACACGACTGTTACTATTTTACTTTTTAAACCAAATAAATATTTTATGACTATAATCAAATATAATTGCCAATATTATAAATATTTACATTTTATTATATGACCAATTATTAATATGATGGACAATATTATTAAGTTGTTTTTATTTTTATTTTATTTGAACCAATAACACATATAATGGGAAAGATTAATAAGTTGTTTTATTTTATGACCAGTAATGAATATGGAGGCTAATATTATAAATATATTTTATGTGATTATATTTTTAATATTCAATATAAGATTAGTCAGCTGCATAAACTTTGACTATTCTTACAAGTTAGTATATAAAAATGTCTTTATCATATCATTTATCATATAATTTTAAAAGTCATAACCTTTTAAAAGTCGGTTACCTAAAAAATTACATTGATCGGATTCAAGTAAGACTGACTACCCCTAACTTTGGTCTGCTAGACTAGTTCATAACACAGTGGCTATGTTATGCAGTTGGCCTATGCTCTCCAATTTATCAGCAGTCTCAATTTGTACATGTTTTCGCATGCGTTTCTTATGCATTTCATCTCTGTTCTCTCACTCAGGTGTCTACACCTTTGGTGTGTTCACCACCACCATCTTCGCCAATGCTGGACAGGTGGTGACAGGAACCCAGACGCCTCACTTCCTGTCAGCGTGCAGACCGAACTACACAGCACTGGGATGCCATTCCAACTTACAGTACATCACTGAGCGCAAAGCCTGCACAGGGAACCCTCTCATCGTCGCATCTGCACGTAAATCCTTTCCCTCCAAAGATGCGGCCCTCAGTGTTTACTCTGCAGTGTATACCGTGGTGAGTGTAATGAACCTAGAACTGCTTTAATCTTTTTAGTGAATTCTTGACTGAATCTGAAATTACTCCCTGTAATGTCAGTGTTTTTCTGGTAACTTTATGGTAGTTAGCACTGGTCTAGCTAGTGCACTGGTATGGCCAGTGGAGAAAAATGGAGAGAAAAAATGGAGAAACTAGTTGAACATGTTTCCTTCTAGTGAATCTGGTCAGACAAGAAAGTCTTGGTGTTAAGAGTGTCAGGAATCACACCTGCATCAGTGTCATTCTGTGAAACAGGTGCTTTTTACCTTTTTAAAGATAGTTTCTGACCTTCTTTTCGACAAATAAAGTGATAATAAACTGCAAATTAATGTAAATATGATAGGATTTTCTGAACGTGACCAGATGGCCGAGTATGTGTATGTAAGAAAAATGGTTCTAAACAGTACCAAATTAGGGCTTGTAACAATAGCAGAACCCATTTTTGGTGCTAAATAGAACCCTTTTTATAAGGTTCCATAAATAACCATGCTTTGAAAGTGGACCTTAGTGGTCGTTAGTGGACTATAGGACCTTAATGGTGGTATAAATTACATTTTCAACCATATATTTTCATTGAAATTAGTATATTAGTATCTTCATATTTTAAAATTACTATTATTAATATCATTTTTATATATTATTTATTAATATTGTTTTCTAGTCCTCTATCTGTCTGCTCTTATTACATCTTGTTGCCTTTATATCTTATCTATTTGGATTTTACATTTAAAAAAAACAGCGTGTTATGTCAATTTGGTCAATTATTTTTTTTGACAGTGCTGTTGTCGCTGATTGAGCGATTAAATGAGACATGATGATGTACGTTGGTTGATGACAGTGCTTTCACAACAGTTATGTAGCGAATACATTAATGTAGCTGTGTGTGTTGTGGTGGTGTGTGTGTGCTGTGTGTGTGTGTGTAATTGTCTCAGTCTTATTCTTCACCACTGTCTGCCTGTGCTTGCAGATGTACGTGACGCTGGTGTTCAGGACTAAAGGACGCGCCTGACCAAACCCACGCTCAGTCTGACTCTGCTGTGTCTGGCCATGTTGGTGGGTGTGGTCAGAGTGGCTGAATACCGCAACCACTGGGCCGACGTCCTCGCTGGATACTTCACTGGCGGAGCCATCGCTGTCTTTCTGGTGAGAGTGTGTGCAGTGGGATAAAATAACACTAAAATGACAAGATAATTGCACGCATGTATGCAGTTTATATATATAAAATAGCATATACATTACAGTTTAAAAGTTTGAGGTCAGTAAGTTTTTTTGGAAAACAAATTAATACTTGTATTACACAAGAGGACTTTAAATTGATCAAAAGTGACAGTACATACATTTATAATTCTATTTCAAATTACTTTAATTCTAAAAACGTTTTTAAACAAAAAAAATCTTATCGACCCCTACTTTTGAGCGGTAGTGTATAACCAGGTGTTATTCAAGGTTTCAGTATCACTTTAGATGCGTCATCAAACCTGCTTGTGGTTAAGACAACTTGCAAATTTCTACAAAATATTAATAAGGCCCTGTTTACCTCTGGTATTAAGATGTGTTTTGTTCGATCGGATCACAAGTAGACCAGAGGGAGACACATTCTCGTTTACACCTGGTGTTTTAATCCGTCTCTTTTGTCCACTTTTAACCACTTCTGTCCTGATTTCTTCGAGGGGAAGGTCTATGGCCGGGTAAATGTATGGGCTTTTTCAGATCTTTCATTTCACATATGAACGCGGCCTGAGTCGACAGAAAAACATACGGAAAGCAGCAACTTTTAGTTTCTGCTCTGAAAGCCTCAAGACCAGCCAAATGGTGTGAGTGTGTGTTAGAAATCAGGAATGGTGAGAGAACATTGAGATTGGTATGTTTTTCATCTTCAAACCAAACTTGGGTCTTCAGTTGACAAAGTTTAAATCCCATCTGGCTAGCCCATATTCCCATATTTTTTTACTAATTAGATCCGTAGGTGGAGAGCAGGCGTCTTTTGAGGCTGTTTGAACACATTCGACCCCATTAGCATCTACACTACTATGACAATCCGGTCGAATGTGTTTTCGACCTCTGGAAGTGGTTGAAAGTGGACAAGCTCAAAACATTTTAGACCCCGTTTACACTTGTATTTACCATCGTCCACTTGTGATCCGATCGACCAAAACACATCTTAATACCAGGTGTAAACAGGGCCAAAGTGACCCCTCTCTCCATCACACCCTCTGTCGGTTCTTCTCTTTATTCTATCTCTATCTCTATCTCTATCTTCTCTCTTCTCTCTCTCTCTCTCTCTCTCTCTCTCTCTCTCTCTCTCTCTCTCTCTCTCTCTCTCTCTCTCTCTCTCTCTCTCTCTCTCTCTCTCTCTCTCTCTCTCTCTCTCTCTCTCCTCTCTCTCTCTCTCTTCTCTCTCTCTCTCTCTCTCTAGGTAACGTGCGTGATCAACAACTTCCAGCAGGCAAAGCCCCCACCCCCACCAGCGCGACCCCAGCGTCCTGAGTCAGTGCTGGGCATGCCCATGGTGGCGCTGCCCTGCGTAGAGAGTCCACTTGAAAAGTTAAGTGGCACTCAGGTAAGGGGTGGGAGTGGGTTAGTGGCAGGACTGCACACATAAGGGGGATGGATTACGCCCCACCCTGTCCTTCTGTTTTTTGACCCAGTGGACCCTAATGTGCTCCCTCGACCCACCCAGCCCTCCTTCTTCCTTTACTAGCATGACCAACCTGCACAACCCAAACACCAACCCTGCAAAACCCACTGACGCTCTGGAGGATTGTTCTGCTCTTTGTCCTAAGGAGACGTTGCTATCACTTTTATAATAGAGTATCTGACAAGCAACAAAATGTTTAGTGCTATTAACTCATTGATTCCTCAATGGGCTGTTTAGCATGTGGAACATCAAAGGCGGAAGGCAATTAGATGTGAAAAATTACGACAGTGTGAGTTTCCCTTCGTAGCCCACCCTCATCCTCCTCACTTTTGAAACTGCTTTGACTTTTTTTTCCTCTTTGTCATATCGACCATTCAGTCATCCCTTTTCTCCCTCAGTCTTATATTTTGTTTAGTGATGAACCGAAAATTTCTGGCCGAAAGAGTGACGTTTAATTAGCGCTTTTCCAATGATGCGTTTTAACTGTGTCTATTTCGTGTACAAATCTTGGATAAGCTACAACAGGTAAACATGTCAACTCTGTGGGCACTAGTGTGGCACCAATATAAGCTTTGTTACTTTTTTAATATGAAATGAACGCAGTAAAGCAACGCAACACTAGTGGGTCACATGACAGTGACAATACACATTCCTACTATGTAGATATAACGCACTTTTTTTAATGTTCGTGAAGTTAGTTTCAAACCAAAAGTAGTACATACTATACAGTATGAAATTCCAACAATAAAACCGTCGTTCTGACTTCTTAATGTGGCATGACAGATCGAAACCACCTCAGTTCAGGTGGCAAGTGAACCAATCAACTCTTTCTCTTTACTATAGGAACAAAATAAACATGAATGTACATCAGAAGGTATGTTGAAAGAGACGGTACAACCAAAGCACATCATCATGTCTCATTTAATCGCTCAATCAGCGCCAATAAATCAGCTTGTAAACAATACATCCTGCAGCTTTATATTACCTCAGAAAAGCCATTCATTAACATAAACCGATAGTTAGCTAAAAAAAATACTACAGCAAGGAGCATTTTAATACATATATGCACTATATACTTTTTCATTATACTTAAGCTGTTGTGATGTCTTCGTTATTAATGTCTGAATAAATGACACCATTTAATGTTTAAATTTCATCAACAAACTGGAGTAGAAACATAATTCTCAGTAAAAATGTTAGGGTTTTCTGCTTTAAATTTGGTGTCAGCGTTTTGGTTAAAAATACATTTCGGTGCATCACTTAATTTTAATTTACGCAGTTTCCACCTTCCAGTCTTGATTTCTCATCCTTTCTCTCTCTCTCTCTTTCCCTTCACACTCTCTCTCTCCCCCCTTACAGACTCCAAGGGGATCTTCATTCACTGAGATCACATGACCATCAGCCTCATCGGTTCCCCGTCCCCCCCGATGTCCTCATACCGTCTCGCTCCATTTCCAGCGAAGTCTAGACCAGCCGTCCCAGCACGCGCGCCACTGCGCCGCCCACTCCGCGGGACACTCCTCCACTCTGCACCGCTCCTACTCCACGCAGGTCTAGATTTCCTCACCTCCAACCCTCATCCTCCATCATCCTCCATGCTGCCGATAGGGCCTCCACAAACCGCTCAAACAAACAAAGAGAAGCACTTTTAGAGAGCCTGCTCGAAGATCTCGAACGCCAGAAAGCACAGGTAGGCGTCTCACTCTTGCCAGAGGGTTTGTTTGGACTGTGGGTGGAGGATTCGAACAGATTTTTTGGGTGGAAGACCTCAAACCTCAACCTGACCTATTTCCTCGGGAACCGATGAAGTCTTGATCAGCTTTTGGCTGAAATGCAGAACTCTATTTTTACTGCAGATATTTGAAGTCATATGTAAATACATGCACAGTTTTCTTCTTCTTTTGGTTAAAGGCATGTCTATTTTTTTCTATTTTGTTCATAGTACTGATTGAGTTTTTATATTCATCACATGGAGTATCTATTGGTTGTCTTTGAGTCATGTTCACTATGCACTTGGAACAATCTCATCAGCATCAGATATCTGGACCATATAAGCCCACATCAAGAATTCCCTTAGGAAAAGACCTCCAGACTTGGACACGTTCTTGATACCAACTCTTATAATAACGTTTGGATGCATCGTAAAGAATTGCGATGTTAATGACATGCACACAAAAACTCGACCACAGCATTCTTTTTCATATCCAGTTTGTGCTCACAAGGATTTCTCCACCAGCTAGATGTAATTCACCGTCTGACATGAGCCGTCATTTTCATTACTGTCGCCCGAGACACAACACAACGCTTTCAGACACTAGACATTCTTACAGTTTGTCATCAAAGACAGGTTGGATTCTTCGTTTCTGAGGAGAGAAAAGCAAGAATTGCATCCCATGACGTCAACAGAACAATAAAGACAACATCGTATTGTTGTTGGTATTTTTGTGAAGGTTTTCAAGAATGCAGTAACTGAAGGTCGGCTAGTTTCTTTCTTGTATAGTGAATGATCTTTTCACCATGTGTTACTAACAGGGTTGTGCACCATACAGAATTTAATTGGAAATGCCATTTAATTTACAATTCGGTTTCCTAATTTGAACTGAACTTGAATTGATGTAGCAGACAGATGTAGAATTGCAGTTCAAATTTGAATGTAAGGAAGTGTTTGAAATTCAAAGAAATTCAAGTAACTACAGTAATTTGTAACTAAGTAATGAATAGATAGATAAGATAGATAGGTAGGTAGGTAGGTAGGTAGGTAGATAGATAGATAGATAGATAGATAGATAGATAGATAGATAGATAGATAGATAGATAGATAGATAGATAGATAGATAGATAGATAGATAGATAGATGATGGATGGATGGATGGATGGATGGATGGATGGATGGATGGATGGATGGATGGATGGATGGATGGATGGATGGATGGATGGATGGATGGATAGATAGATAGATAGATAGATAGATAGATAGATAGATAGATAGATAGATAGATAGATAGATAGATAGATAGATAGATAGATAGATAGATAGATAGATAGATAGATAGATAGATAGAGATAGATAGATAGATAGATAGATAGATAGATAGAGATAGATAGATAGATAGATAGATCTTGTGTTTTGTAGCCAATTCAGTTCAAATTTACATTTGTAAATTGAAAGGGAACCCATTCTGAATTTTGCACAACCCTCATTAGCAAGTGTGTAAAACGTTTGGCTGTCATTTTATATTGATGATGTTATGAAAGGACCTTGCAATGAAATAATTCCTGCTCTTTGCAAACAGCATTGGATGCCTTGTAGTACAGTGAGATTTTAACGTTTAAAGTTATTTGAGCTATTTGATGATTGGTTAACATTTACCAATAGCCTACACTGCCTAGGTGAGGAGAACTCAAAAGCAAAATCATTTCGGTAGTGGAGCAAAAGGTAACATTTTGATGAAAGATTAAAGAGGACCTATTATGCCCTGTTACAAAGTCTTGAATTTGTTTTTGGGATCTACTAGAAAAAGGTTTTCACTCCTGAATGTTAAAAAACATTATTTTTCCTTTATTTCGACATTATTGTAGCACCTCCATTCTCAGTCTTGTCAGTAACGCTCTGTTTAGTTCCTGTCTCTATAGACGCTTTCCGACCAAGTAGTTACAGGAACTTAGTTATAGGAACTGTCCACTTCTAAACAGTTCTAAGAACTACTCTCCCCCAAACTCGGTTTTGCTGTTTGCGTTCGCACTGGCCAAGTGGCCATAGGAACTTGTAGGAGGGGTAAGGAAGTACGCAAAGGCTCCAGCGTAATATTATCTTAGGTAATATGATGGAAGAAGATAGAAGAGCAGAGCGCAGGAGGCAAACAAAACGACAGGTAAGTTTAGCAAGCATTAGCAATTAGCTGGTTGAATGCGTTATGTTTGTCTTAAGTTATGAGTTAGCCTACATAGGCGAATTGCAACAGACAGTGAAGAAAATGTGTTGACAGTGGGCGTGACTTATAAGTTGAACCAATCAACGTAGACCTAGGAAAAGGGAACTAAAAAAGTCCTCGCTCTAGACTAGGAACTGAAAGAGTTATAGGAACTACAGTCTGAAGAACTAAAAAATCCCCAACGTAGTCCGTTCGGAACACGAGAAAAAAAGGGTTATAGGAACGTTAGGTTCTAGGAACTGCAAAAGTCCCTCCGGTCGGTAAGCGGCGTATGAAGCCCCTCCCTCTGAAAGCTCAGTGTGCTCTGATTGGTCGGCTAGATTAGTGTGTTGTGATTGGTCAACAGCTTCGAGTGTGTTTCAGAAATGTCACGCCCCTTACCATAACAAGGAGTTTTTACGCACCACTAATTAACTCAACCAGGCTTCGTCCCTTTATTTTTGCGTAAGCGTTGGGCGGGAATTATTTAAATGAGGAATATTTTGACGTGTTTGTTCCTGGAAGAAACTACAATGGAGGCGTTTCAGGGAGTTCAGAAACAGTGTTACTGATATAGAGAATAACTCCCTCTGGAGTGACTGTGCTATAATAGGTCCTCTTTAAGACAAGCATTATTTTCTTTTGGAAGAACATGCACAAATTAATCATTCTAGACCTAAAAAAATGTATTGAGCAAGTACATTTTAAACACATGGTTTGGTGTTGCAGGCAGCTAAAATAAAGTGATGCTCACAGATTCATGTGCAGGTTTGAGGTTTGACTATAATTGATTTTGAGTGTCAGTTTTTCTAAACTGAGGATGCTCTTGAGCGTGTCAATTGGATGTATGTGCTGTACCATAGGCCAAGTTTTGTGCACTACACTATTTTATTGAGATCTGTTAAATTGGTTTCTGTCTATTTTTCTTATATATTTTTTTAAGTTTTGCTTTGAATCACATTTTTTTAAGCATTGTGTTTACTTAGACTAATTGTTTGGTACTGTAAGTAAGCTGTGTATACAAACGGTGTGTACTTTAATCAGATGAGTGTTAACTCTCCACCTAGTTGCACTCCAAACGGATGAAAATTAATGTTTGTAACATTAACTGTGAAATCTAATCTGTCTGATGCCCCCTCAGCCTTTACATCCCGGCACCAGGTCCAGCCTCTGCCACATTCTGTGCTACGTACAGTTACTGTCTCTGTTGTAAGAGCACCATGCTTCACTTGCTAAGATACACATTTACACCCTTAAACATTCCTTAAAGGTGAAGTGTGCAATTTTTATACGATTGGGGAACTGCAACAACAATAAATAACATGTTTCCTAAACGTCTGCTATTGGTCAGACAAAAAGAAAGCCCCACCCCCAAACGCACGGTTGAGCCAATGGGATTCTCAAAGAAACGGAGCAAGAAAATATCTACAATCTTTACACTTTTGGGGGGTAATCAAACTATGAATTATTAATTCATAGTTTGCATATTAATCAAGGATACCAGAAATAATTTGACATGTAAAAAATTACTCACTTCACCTTTAGAAATCTTTTACCTAAAACTCTCAGCTCTCTTTTTTCTTCTTTCATACACCCAATAAAAAAAAAAGATATTTGTACAGTTTTGCAAACAAGTCTTTTTGTATTAAAAAAGAGTGCACCGGATTAATTTATTTACTTTGGTGATCTTTATTTATATACACCCAACAAGTCATTGATCTGTGTTTTGGGTAATTTATTAAAGTAAAAGTGTGAACTGCCTCTGACTTCTGTGACATCATTATTAAAGGTTTTGTTCACTGCTTGAGGCCTGTTCCATGTTAAAGGAACAGTAAGCGATTTCTGAGAAATCAGCCCAAACAAACACTCCTCTTCCTTCATTGCTCCACCCCCAAAATGTACGAACACGCAATGCAAGAGTGGATGTCTCTTTATTATAGCTGAAGTGTAGCGAAATAATGTTTAGTGAAGAATAAATGGAAGATGACGAATGAACAAGGAAGAACAAAAAATTAACATACACAAGAGAGCAAGATTTGGTTGTTGGTCGCCAGCAGCTCCAGGCAAACAATAACACTCAAAACTGTCCTGTTACCATAGCTAACAATACAACAACTGCATATCTTAGTTCTGTGAAACAGCAAAACCGATGTTACTCACGTATGGATCAGAAACAATTCAAACTTTGTGTCTTTTTTCAGGCCTTCCTGCTTCGGTCTCTCCAGCGCTGCAAAGCATAATAATAACGCAGGTAAATCTCCCTCTTGCTCACTTTCTCTCTCTCCCCCATCATGAGTGGACACGCCCCCTACTGCTGATTGGCTCGCTCACTCTCTCCTCCCCCATCATGAGTGGACACGCCCCTACTGCTGATTGCTCGCTCACTCTCTCCTCCCCCATCATGAGTGGACACGCCCCCTACTGCTGATTGGCTCGCTCACTCTCTCCTCCCTCATCATGAGTGGACACGCCCCCTACTGCTGATTGGCTCGCTCACTCTCTCCTCCCCCATCATGAGTGGACACGCCCCCTACTGCTGATTGCTCGCTCACTCTCTCCTCCCCCATCATGAGTGGACACGCCCCTGCTGCTGATTGGCTGGCTCACTCTATCCTCCCCATCATGAGTGGACACGCCCCTACTGCTGATTGCTCGCTCACTCTCTCCTCCCCCATCATGAGTGGACACGCCCCCTACTGCTGATTGCTCGCTCACTCTCTCCTCCCCCATCATGAGGGGACACGCCCCCTATTGCTGATTGGCTCGCTCTCTCTCCTCCCCATCATGGGTGGTCACGCCCCCTGCTGCTGATTGGCTCACTCTCCTCCTCTATCATGAGTGGACACACCCCCTACTGCTGATTGGTTCACTCTCCTTCCCCATCATGAGTGGACACGCCCCCTACTGCTGATTGGATCACTCTCTCCTTCCCCATCATGAGTGGTCACGCCCCCTACAGCTGATTGGCTCACTCTCTCCTCCCCTATCATGTGTGGACATGCCCCCTACTGCTGACTGGCTCACTCTCTCTCCTCCTCTATCATGACTGGACACACCCCTACTGCTGATTGGCTCACTCTCTCTCCTCCTCTATCTGGACACACCCCCTACTGCTGATTGGTTCACTCTCCTCCCCCATCATGAGTGGTCACGCCCCCTACAGCTGATTGGCTCACTCTCTCCTCCCCTATCATGTGTGGACATGCCCCCTACTGCTGACTGGCTCACTCTCTCTCCTCCTCTATCATGACTGGACACACCCCTACTGCTGATTGGCTCACTCTCTCTCCTCCTCTATCATGACTGGACACACCCCTACTGCTGATTGGCTCACTCTCTCTCCTCCTCTATCATGAGTGGACATGCCCCCTACTGCTGATTGGCTCACTCTCTCCTCCCCCATCATAAGTGACACGCCCCCTACTGCTGATTGACTCCCTCTCTCCTTCCCCATCATAAGTGACACGCCCCCTACTGCTGATTGACTCCCTCTCTCCTCCCCCATCATAAGTGACACGCCCCCTACTGCTGATTGACTCCCTCTCTCCTTCCCCATCATGAGTGGACACGCCCCTACTGCTGATTGGCTCACTCTCCTCCCTCATCATGAGTAGACATGCCTCCTACTGCTGATTGGCTCACTCTCTCCTCCCCCATCATAAGTGACATGCCCCCTACTGCTGATTGACTCCCTCTCTCCTTCCCCATCATAAGTGACACGCCCCCTACTGCTGATTGACTCCCTCTCTCCTCCCCCATCATAAGTGACACGCCCCCTACTGCTGATTGACTCCCTCTCTCCTTCCCCATCATAAGTGACACGCCCCCTACTGCTGATTGACTCCCTCTCTCCTTCCCCATCATGAGTGGACACGCCCCTACTGCTGATTGGCTCACTCCCCTCCCTCATCATGAGTAGACATGCCTCCTACTGCTGATTGGCTCACTGTCTCCTCCTCCATCATGAGTGGACACACCCCATACTGCTGATTGGCTACTAGTGTGTTGTGCTGCTCGGCCCGATCCACTTTCAACAGCATTTCTCAGAAATCTCACTGCACCTTTAAGGTACAAGTGAATAGTCTTCAGATAAAGCAACATCAATATTGCCATTTAAAACTGACTCATCATTGTGTGGTGTTATGAAGTCACTTGTGATTGGCTTAAAGATTACTGTTATTACAATACATTTACTTTTACCCAAAGTGACTTACAAAAGAGGAGCAAAAGCAATTTGTCAAAGATATTAGTATACAATATAAATCTACATGTTCTGTATGCATTAAGACCGCAGAGCCCAGAAACATAAGCACCATATATTCAGAAGAGTCAATATCGTTTTTTAATCACCAAATTTGGATCCACCCAGTCTTTACTGTTAATTTAATTACGTCTTTGCTTTTGTCTGTATGATAAAAGCTCCCGGCTAATTATAAGTTGCTGTCACCTATAAAATAAACAACTGCAGGGCAACTGCAGTGGTTTTAGTAATTACGATGTCCTACTGTAGTTAAAGCTGATTGAGTTAAATAACCAAACGAGAACTATTCACTGCCATAATGATGGTTACCATTGCCTGAATGCAATGAACAGCTAGAGGGCACAACAACAAAAAAGCTGAAGCTAACAGTCGGAGTGAAGACGAGTGCTTCCCCCAACTATAGTGACCCTCATCATGATGTCATAACATGGTCAATATTGCACAACAACTGAAATAGACACTATCAGCAAACTGAATTCTGCTGCTGTCATGCTTTAATGCATGTTGTTTAAGTTCTTTTTGTCATATGATATTCCAGGAATACCTCAATTAATTGTTTTCACGTTTGTATCGTTTCACTTATGTATTAATGCACAGTTTGATAATAGATAGATAGATAGATAGATAGATAGATAGATAGATAGATAGATAGATAGATAGATAGATAGATAGATAGATAGATAGATAGATAGATAGATAGATAGATAGATAGATAGATAGATAGATAGATAGATAGATAGATAGATAGATAGATTTCTCAGAATGAGTTTACATGGTCTTCTTGGGGATTTCATCAGTAGTGTTTGTGCGGTGGGCGGGGCTTCATAAGGGAGGAGGAGGGGCGGGGTCAGGCCGTCATCATTGAGTCTGTCAATACGGTGAAGAAATGCAGTGTTTGGTGGAGCAGACTCCATGGAGGTTTACGAAATCCTTGCGTGTTTGTTAAATGTCTGAAATGGCCTCGCGCCAGAAATACAGGTTTATTCGTCCGTTCGCCCCCTGAAGACTGCGGTTTTAAAGACAGCGTGTGGGCTAAGCGCTCGCTAGCCGTCGCCATCGAAATAAAACTGGGTTCGTGGACAGAAGAAAGAAAGAAGACGACAGGATCTGGACACGTTTACACAGACCTATGAGACTCTTATCAGGTGATGCAAACTGTAAATGTCGTTCTAAAAGCTTGTGTGTACAGAAGCATCGCTCTCTGCACCTGTCACATGCATTAGCCTATTTACATGGCCATTGTTAGCGCGACAGATGAATAGAAAAGTTTAGCGCGCTAGAGTTGGTTTGGACGTTCATTCAAGTCGCTACGTCTGCAGAATTTTCTTACGCGATGCACATGCAACGCATTTCCTGCGTAAAAGCGACTGGATTCGTTCACTGCGTGTGGGCTTTGTTATTGTACGCTAGTTTGGGAATCGGGCACGGTTAACGTTACGCAGATCATTATTATGCAGCGCATTATGACGCACTGGGGTATTATGCCGCAGTCGCACTTTCTTTCATGTTTCGGAGAATGTGTGAATGTAGAATTCAAACTTAGAATTGATAATTTGTTTCATTGTTACTCCTGCGAAACTGAAATTGCCCAGCGGAACGAGCTTCCGCATAATTTCACTTGATAGCTGGCTTTGGCTTTGTCACACGTTTCTTGTCACACAGCCTCTCATATCTTACTAAGATGTAAAATATGTGTGGGTGTGATAGATTTTATGATTATGTATTTAGTAAATTTTCTTACACACTCAGAGATATAGGCCTATATGAAAAATAATTCCCTTTTTTTCTCAGCACTTTTTCCAAAGAACTTACAAAAATATTAGTAACAAATATTTGCTGTCTTCTTTATATATATGTATATATATTTTTTCTCTCATTATGACAGAGAAGCACATTTATGACAGCACAGCAGAGTAACATTTACATTTTTCTATCTATCTATTCTATTCGATGTCATTGCAGAACAAGTTTTAAAAAAATCCAATATTTTATTTTTATATACAAGATTATTGACTGCTAGTTTATTTTTTGTGTTGGCAAGTTCCATGTGTCATGTATAATGACTTACTGGTATTTAAATGGATACATACTGTAAACACCAGTCAACCACACACCATAAGACACATAAGACAAAGTCAAGGCTAAACTGATGTTCAAACTCTATTAAGATCTCATAGTGATGGGCCTATCAAATGGGAATATCAAACAGTGACCTTTGAGAATGACCCACATGGTTTGTTGTTATTGAAACATCATCTAGAGTCTCATGTTGTGGAATCGACATCCATTTGTGCATTATTCCCTAAAATCTATCATTCACAGGTAGCACAGGCTCATCAGTCTTTTGACCAGCCACGAATGTCTGGTTATTATGTGGTGGTCGATTGTTTGTTGATGAAAGGTTACCTGTGGCCTATTCCCTCTCAACAGTATGCATCACGCTACAGTTTATGTACAGTATGTTCTCCATACGTGCCTTCACCAGAGAGGATCACATGTTGCCATTCACCTTTTTTAGTCTGTAAATAGATTTACAATGGAAGTGTTAAGTTGGGGTAACAGGAGACTGGATTAGAGAAATACATTGTGCTGATATCATGACCCAATCTGCTCCTATTGTTGCAATCTTGTCAGTACCTGCGCAAATGATTTAAACCTTCGTTAGTTAAATCTTAATAAAGTTCAGCTACATGTTTACTCGCATTTTTGGTGGGATTAGTGGGGTTGAGCCCATTGTTTCTGTGTTAATGCAATCATGAGAGGTTTCGCAATAGAAGTTTAAGTAATTTCGTGAGATTGAAATGAACAGACAGACTTTTATGTGGGAGAATGTATTTGGAAACCATGTAAAAATAATGCATTATGTAAAAAAAAAGTGTTTTATTTTTGGTTGATTAATAAGTAGTTTGAAGAAATGTTTTATTGCAAAGACATTGATGCACAGGTTAGTGTGTGTGAGTGTGTTAGCTATAGCTTGATAGTGATACAGCTTGAAAAATACCAGATGACTCAATATGACTCTTCAGCATGCTGGGGGACAGTGACCCCTCTCTATAATGAGTCTCTCTCTCACACAGACACACACACACACAACACATTATTACATTCCTCTTGCCTCTGACGCTCATTTTTCTGAGATTTCTAGACATTGACCAGAGATATGAGACGTTTCCTGTGGTTGTTTTTGCTCATTTTCTTCCATTTTTTCATTATTCTTTTAAAAGGTTAGTTTACCCAAAAAAGAAATGTTATTATTTAGTAAGACATGATACAGTCAAGATCTTTTTGATGAAATCAGAGAGATTACTTTCCCTCCTTTGACAGCCTAGCAACTACCACTTTCAAGCCCCAGAAAGGTGTCATCATTCAAATAATCCTTGTGACTCCAGTGGTTCACCTCCACATAAAATACATAATTTACCTTTTTTTTTACAAAATATTAATCAACATCTGCTCTCGCGCCTCAACACAAAGCGCATGCGTCTGGTGCTCTCTTTACACTGGTAAATCTTAACAGTACCATCTATTATCCCAGTTTATGTTGCAAACCCCTCACAACCATTTTCTGAATGTAAAATGCATGAAATGTGTGACATTAATGTCTTGGGTGACTTTTCTATCAACTTTCTAGGTGATAAAGTTGTATGTTTGAAACTACCTAATAAATGAAACATCTTTCCTTTAAGACAAGTAGGATTTAAGGATGTTATTTCAACTTTAAGAAGCTATTTTATAATGATTTTTAAGTGTTGTTTTAAAAAGTGATTTTAAAAGCGAAAAAAAAGAAAAGAATATTTGTATTTTTGGGAAATGTGAATACATAATATTCTTATTTCTTATTAGAAAATTCGAGGAAAATGGCAGTTAAGAAGTATTTTATTCTTTAGAGTGTTCCATAAATCTGGATAAAGTCCTGACAAATGCATGGAAATGTTTGAAAATGCATGAAAATACATTTCGAGAAAATAAGTAATTATTACCATTTTCAAAAACTGTTCCTGCTCCCACGTTCTCCGTCACTCTTTGCCACCGTCATAATCTTCTTTCTGAAAAAACATTTGGAAAACAATGAACTGCTTTCAAGATATTACACGTTTAATTACTTTGTCAGTCTACCTCTTTTCTCACAAACAGATTAATTCTTAACACATAGTCTTTGTGAAATGAATGAGCAGTTGATCAGATGCACTGTACTTGTGCTCTTGTCTGGTAAGAGATTGCGCACAAACGCAGTCAACATTGTGAGTGATCATTGGCTGACGGACGGTGTGTGTTGTGATGTCTCTTGTGCAGGTAAACGATGGATATGAGAGAGGTGTATGTGGTGGCTGGCAGCTTCGTGGGGTTCCAGCTGTTCTTCTCCTGCGTCAGTCCGGTTCTGTCTTCCAACTTCACGCAGGGTTATGGGAAACTTCCACCACGCAAACTAAACGACTGGAACTCCAGGTATGAGCTCAAAATAAATCACAGCCACCCCAACAGAAATGTGGGTAGAAATGCATGGATGGGTATACGGTATAAATAGAAATGGATGGGTAGTTAAATATGAATGGATGGATAAATAAAGGTCAAACTTGCAAACAAATATGGATCTATACATAGACACAAAGCAGTTCTAAAGGAAGTCACATATTGGAAAATATTAGGGATGCACCGATACCGATACCAGTATCGGTATCGGGCCCGATACTGAGCTCATGTACTTGTACTCGTACTCGTAAAAATGCCCCGATACCAACAACCGATACCAGGCAGCATGTGTACAGTGTCAGAAATTATAATGGGGATAAAAAAAGAAGGCTGTATATGAAATAAATGTATCTTAACAGTGGAATATTAAACAGAATATATTAACGCGTCGTCTATATAACTTCTATATAACTGTGGTGCGCAAGCTGATAAGAGAAAAACACGCAGAGGATTGAGCGCGCTATGACACAGACGCGCGAGCTGGTCGAGCGCATCCCTTTTTCTCAGACGTCAGTGGAAAGTTTGTAGTTCAGTCGGATGTCAATGGCAAATCAACTAAAACGAGGCATGTAGCTTATTAATAACGTTAACTGACGAGAGAGAGAGAGAGAGAGAGAGAGAGAGAGAGAGAGAGAGAGAGAGAGAGGAGAGAGAGAGAGAGAGAGAGAGAGAGAGCACTTCTGATGAATGCTGTTGATTGCGGATCATTCACTCAGCACGTGTTATTTGGATTAAAACTAAATCGTATATGTAAGTAAAACATGAACTGTTACCTTACTTATGTTTAACGAGTGGTTGCCTACATTATTACAGGACATTTGCAGGTCAAGAATTTCCATGAACTTCAAACATCCACAGCGCGCGCCCCGAAAACCACCAGACAGCGCGCGAATACTGAATGGAAGTCTTTCACGCGTTGCGCTTGTACGGAGGAATTCACACAAAACTGTGTAAAAACACATTGGCGAGTATCCTAGTAAAAGTCTGTTATATATCTCAAGTGAACGTAGACAGTATAATTCAAATGGCGTCCGTGCGTTCGGCCTTAAAGGGGCGGCACTTTAATAAATCTGCTGCTGTGTTTTAATGTTAATCAAACAAAGGACAAATAAATTACTCTCTGCTCTTGGCTAAATAGGCTACCTCTATCAACTTTACAAAAAGATCCATATATATTTAATTTATGCAGTAATAAATATGCAGTGCATGAAATATATATTTGTTGAACTAATTAAGTTGAAATTTAATAAACAACTAATATGATTGATATTATTTTGGTTTCTCTACCAATATATTTAAAAATTACAAATGCATGAATTGAAAATTAATTGAAAATTAAAAATACAGGTATCGGTTACGGTATCGGTATCGGCGAGTACCAAAAATGAAAGTATCGGTATCGGACTCGGCCTGGAAAAAGTGGTATCGGTGCATCCCTAGAAAATATAGCATGAATGTATAGATGTGTTGATGATGCTGGGTTCATGAGTGCAGCTGAGTTCGTGGAAATCATAAGATTAACGTTATTTTAAGATTTTAGGATTAAACTCTAAGAACTTGTAAAAAGTTTTCTAAGGGCTTGAGAAATTCTCAATAATTCTCATAATTTCTCAAATATTCTCAAAGAACATTACTTTTTTTTCTTAATATAGGCCTAACAGTATAATAAAATATATGTTTGTATTCTATCCAGCACATGAGGCTGCCTTGTCTAATATAACACATTTAAATCAAATCTTATTAACCTTTGTTTTAAGTAGCAAGCTCGAAATGTATTTATTTAATGATATTAGGAGAACAGGAGGATTTTCTAGATGATCGCAATAAAATTTTGCAGTAGCGATATGTATTATATGTTTTAGGATTTTAGATAAATCCCTTAAACATCCAGAATTAAGAGTTTTTAACACAAGCTGATGTAACCATTCAGATGCTGCTGTCAGTTATGAATTTTTCAAGGTTTTTGAAGAAAATAATATTGCCAACGTTTAACTTAGAACCTTTAGAACTTAAAGATAATCTCAGGTCATGCTTACACCTGGTATTAAGATGTGTTTTGGTCGATCGGATCACAAGTAGACGACACTAAATACAGGTGTAAATGGGGTCTAAAACATTTTGAATTTGTCCACTTTCGAAGTTGAAAATGCATTTGACCGGATTGCTTTCGTATTTTATACGCTCATGTGGTCGAATGTGTTCAAACAGCCACTAAAGACCGTCTTCTCTCCGCATACTGATCTAATGCGTAAACATTATGTGGAGAGCTCTAGCAAGATGGGATTTAATCTTTGTCGACTGAAGACTGAAGTTTGGTTTAAAGAAGAAAAACATACCAATCTCAATGTTCTCTCACCATTCATGATTTCTAACACACACTCACAACGTTCGGCTGGTCTTGCTGTTTTCAGAGCAGAAACTAAACGAAAGTTTCTCGCGTTCATATGTAAATTGCGTGCGCTTATTTATTCCATTAGATCGAAAGATCTGAAAAAACACATACATTTTCCCGCCCATAGACCTTCCCCTCAAAGAAAACATGACATAAGCGGTTGAAAGTGGACAAAAGAGACGGATTAAAACACCAGGTGTAAACAGGAATGTGTCTCCCTCGTCTACTTGTGATCCAATCAACCAAAACGCATCTTAATACCAGATGTAAACAGGGCCTTAGATTTACTGAATCCAATCATATGAGAGAATTCTCTTTTTTGATGAACATCTTCAAAAGTGCAAACAAGGCAAGCCTTTACATATGATTTGTAATGTTGTAGTGCATGAGTGTAGGCTGACACAAGCGAGGTCTAGTGATCTCTGTTCTGAATTGTGAAATGTAGGATTTTTTTAATCACTTTTCCTCTTTATCTTATGACCCTGGTTAACTTTGACCTTACATCACTTAGTCAGGAAGATATAGATCTCTGTACAGCACTTTAAATGCTTATAAAAAATGTTAGAGGTCAAACACACAAGATGATTGAATTGGCTTTAGAAGATACTACCTCCGTTCTGGTCCATCCTCCATTGGTTTAAAAGTCATGACGTGTTTAGAGAATGAAACGGATGATATTCTCTCAGCAAATCTAAATGCTTTGATGCTGTAATGAAAGCACAAAACCAACTGCATTGACTGCAGCTTTTCTTTCTTTCCCTATAAAGACTGCATTTAATTTTTGAAGGTTTGTTTAGCATCCACTGCTTTTCAACAATGGTACAATCATATTTATAATTAAAGCTGCAAGCAGCATTTAGCGGTGTTCAAGCAGTTAAGGCCTTTAAGGCCGTTAAGCATTAAAAGACATTAAGTTTTATTTAGCATAAATTTAACCACTGACATAATAGATGGAAAACACCATTTACAGCCAATACATTCAATTTACCATAGGAAATACATGGTTTTAAAGCTTTTCAACAGTTATAGCGCCACCTATTGTCCGATCTCCATGAAACTTTGCATACTTCTTCACCATGGTATGACTCATATGCTCACCAATTTTTGTGAAGTTCTGAGTTTTTATTTATGATTTATAGGCTTTTGAGTGTATTTTGACACGCCCATTTTATAAATGACCCTGTTTTAGTGAACCAAAGGGCAAATTTCAACTTTTTTTCGATAATTATTGATCTAGAGAGTCCAGAGAATTGTCCTAGACTGGTTTGGTTCCGATCGTGTGAAAAACCAGGGACTAGTTCGCAAAAGTAGGTTTTTAACATATTTGTGAATATTTAATGAACGATTTGATTGACAGCAATGGTTCTAGAGGCAAAGTTGTTCAGCATTAGGAGATCTATCGACTGATATGCATATTATAGGGATTTGTGCAAACACCACGTGATTACAGAGCCTTAAAACTCGTTAGCGCCAACTAGTGGCCGATTTCTTTCAAAACTCTTACAGACCTCTTTGGCCATGAGTCGAACATGCCCATCGAGTTTCGTTCTGATCAGCCTCCGTTAACCTTGTCTCATAGGTGCTCAAACTTCATTGGTCGATGGCGGCCATGTTTTTTGAGATACGCCAATATCCTTTTACACATTCATGGCACCTTGGACCAAGACGCTGCATACCAATTTTCAAGTCAATCGGACTAACGGTCAGGTGGTCATAGCTCTTTTTATGTTTTTTTAATGTTATAGCGCCACCATGTGGCCAATCGACGCAATTTTTTTACTGTGACCTCAGAATGAACTCATTCACACGTGTACCGAGTTTGGTGGAGATATCTCTTATACTTCTTGAGTTATAGCCATTTTAGTAAAATAGGCTCCGCCCACAAAGTTCCTTTTGCGCCCCCTAGCGACCCTGAATCAAAATATCAACTTTTTTTCGATAATTATTGATAATCAGACTCCAGAGAACAATTCTGCACTGGTTTGGTTCCGATCGGGTGAAAAACCAGGGACTAGTTCGCAAAAGTAGGTTTTGGACAAAATCCAAGATGGCGGAAGATTTTTCCAGGCGCAAATAAAATCGGAGATATACGTTTTGTCCGTCTTGAGCCAAGGATTACAGGGATATAAAACACTTGATTCTAGGATAAATGGCCTAGGAGTTATTCACGATTTCCTACTTTTGCTTGCTATAGCGCCACCTATGGGCCAATTGGGCTCATACTTTGATAACCTCTCCTCGATTTTTGTACTACCATCTGGCAAAGTTTCAGAGCTCTAGCACTTACGGTTTGGGCTGCACGATGCGTTTTAGCGGAGAAGAAAAATAATAAAAATCGGTACAATTACAATAGGTTTTCAGCACTTCGTGCTTGAACACCTAATTATAGTGTTTTGTGAACACAAAAATATGCTAACACTAGAATTCTCACTATTAACTAGTTGCTTATTAGCATGCATATTACTAAAATAGTAATTTGGCAGTTTATTAGTACTTATAAAGCACATATTAATGCCGTATTTTGCATGACCATATCCTACATCCCTTAATCCACCCAGTACCTAAACTTAGTAACTTCCTTAAAAACTATTAATAAAGCAGTAGTAGGAGTTTGAGGCAAAAGCCAGTGAGAATTGGACCCTAAACTAAAGTGTTACCCAAAATATTTTGCACAATAGTTTGTTTATCGGTTGCAAATTAGCTTATATATATATACCTACACTCTAAAAAAATTAAACCCAACTGTTGGGTTTAAAAATGTATTTAAAAAATACTGGCCCAAACATGGGTTGAAACAACCAAGAATTAACCCTTCCACCTCAAAATGAAACCTTATTCACACTAACCATGGGATGAAAATAAGAAAGTAGTTTCATAGCAAAGTGTTTCCTGTCAAACTTGTCAACCTTGAAACGCATCGGATCAATGGTCTCCATAAAATCCATATATTTATATTTTTTTCTGTTAAATGATGAAAAGATTCCTAGAGAGTTTCTCAACACTCAGATAACAGATTCAAAGGTCTATAGTCCACAGACAATGTTCATGTTCAAACAAACTAATGGATCAGATCAAATCAGTCTGCTATCTACCATAGATACTATTTCTTTCTGTGTCAGCACCATGTTATCTATGTGAGATTTCTAATGTTGATTTCTTTCTACCCAGCCTGCAAATTATACAATGACTCACTTTTTAAAAGACTATTCTAGGTCTCAACTGTCTTTTGGTTGTCAACTATCTTAAAAACTAAAATCAAGAAGAGAAGCTTGCAATGGGATATGAATATCTATAATTAAATGATTGATCGTGTACTTATGTTCATAGGTGTCTATTTGGTGCCAGCATGGTTGTGCAAAATTTAAGAATTGTCTCGCTTTCGATTTATGCTATGGAATTGGATTTAATCACTAAACTGAATTGACAATTTTGATTAATATGCAGTTTAATGTTTGATGATTGCATTAGTTTAAATGAGCGTAAGCAATGCTTCTATCGCTTGCATCTGCTTCTTCACTTGTTTTTTAAAACTTTCAGATTATGTGTAATAGCGCCCCTTACCGGTAGCCTATATAGTGCAGTAAAACATGTATTGGCTGAAAATTACATCAATGAGAGTTCAGTTCTGTGAATTTCAATCCTTAAATCCAGCTACAAGTCAAGTGCAATTAAAATCCAAGAATTTATTTAAAATTTTAAAAGGCATTCTCAATTCAATACTGAATAATACACAATCCTGAGCGCCAAACTGCTTGAGTTTGTGATTACTGAAATGTTGTAATCACCTGATGTAAAATGTTGAGTTAAAATAGTTTCCCAAGCTTTTGTTTTGACTTTCTTCTTTCAGGTTCAAGATCCAAATGATTCTGTCTTTGAATAACGGAGTATTTTTATGTCCTCAGGCTGGTGTCCACGTCCATGCATTAATTGTGGGGCTGTTCTGTCTCTATATCCTCTGGTACGATGATGCCGTCAATGAAGACCCCGTCTGGTAAGAGGCCAGTAGTTCAAAAACAGGCCAGGTTTATTTTTACCTTATTATACTTTTTGGATCTCATTGTGAATATTTCTTTTTTTTTTTTTTTTTTACTGCTTAAAAACCAAACTCACAAATGCGTCTTTAGTAGAAAAGCTATTTATGAACCATAAAACCCCCCAAAATGCAAGAATCAAATAATTAGTACCAATCAATATTAAAGTGCCAATATTTTAATGATATCACTGACGTTTTAATTGAAACTTTTGCTCTGTCATCAGAAATGTTGTGTCCACTGTAGTCGCCAGTGCAGAGAAACAGCCGTCTCATTTGTCTTCTTGTCTTTATTTTTCTTTTCTTCTTCTTTCCCTCTCTTTTAATCTTTCCTTTTCTGCCTGCTGCCTGTTTGGTCTGCATCTTTGCATCCTGAAGGGGAAGAATGGTAATTTGTCTTTAGTTGTTGTCCTCTGTAGCTCTGCTCCAAAACCTACTGAGCTGCCTACTGAGACAGCATTTTGAGGCCTCATCAACAGGTAGACAGCAACTTAGGGTTTATTCACACTTGGCAGGTTTGGTTCGAATGTTCAACTAAGTGTGAACGCTGCCATCCAAACCCTAGTGCGCACCAAACAAGCGGACCGAGATCACTGAAAAGATGAAAGAAGGCCTTTAAATGAACCAAAAACAGGACGTGGTGTCACCAGATGCGACCCTATAAAGGACAGAATGTCAAGCAAGCCTACCTGTTTTTCTCGTTATAATCGCGATGTGCCTATCACAGTTCGGTACAGGCGTCAGAATGGCGTCTCCTTGCAGAAGTTCTTCGATTGTGTGTGTGACAGGGATTCCTGCTGCTGTTTTGACTCCATTACAGCTTTTAGAAGCTCTTCACGAGTTCTCAGCTGGTCAAAATACCATTGTACGTAGCTACGCACACACAACAAGCGCATTTAGCCCAGCTCACAGCATTGTTTTGGATGTTTGGTCTTAAAATACTTGTCTTAATGGCAGTGAGAATGCAAAGTGAACCAGGACTAAATTTATTATTTTCTTTTTTGGTCCGGACCAAAAGAACCAAGAGAATCGAACTACAAGTGTGAACACACCCTTAATGTTTCCTTTTAAGTGGCCTCGTTTATAGCAGCATTGCATGAAGGCTTTGTGGATAAAGCAAACCCAGAATGCATTGCAGATACAAATACTCTGAGCATAAAGCATAAGCTGCATCTTGATTCTAAGGCTCAATCCTTCAAAGGCTGCATTTGAAGGCCCGATTCGAAAAGCTCTTTCAATGTGACTTACAAAGGGCCACGAAGTGTTGTTGGGTTTCAACATACTTGTATATCTAACGATACAAATGTTTTTTTTAAATGTTGACATATCTTTCCAATATGTGGTCTTATTGATAGTTTATACTCTTTATCAGGTTCATGAATGGACCAAGGTGAACATGGTGTTTCGTTTTCAGACAGTTGAATATAACTTTCAATATAAGCTGTCACAGGACAATCTCTGTAGGCTAGACTGTCCCGTTTAACAACACTTGGTATGACCTTCGTGGCCTTTGAAGTCCTCAGCCTCTGAAGTAGCACACAGCTTTAGTTTATATACACAAATATTAATTGCAACATGCTAATGCCAGACTCTATTGGAATCAGATGTGAGTCATGTCTCCCGTCTAATTAATACTTATGGTGCTTGTGAAATTGCTTCTTTTGTCAAATACACAGCAAGGCAGCTCACTAGGTTTGGGAACAGAGCACTTGTCTTTGCATTTCACTTCCATATTCATCTCTTCTTTCGCCATTTGCTTTCTATAACAGTGACTAGATACTTTTTCTGCTATTTTGGTCCTAGAGGTCATTTTTTCCCTTTCATTTTCTCCGTAGTGATTTCATGAAATTCTTTAATAAAGAGCCTTGAATAACAAACATCTCTGAGATGAACCACAACATTCGTTTCTTTGATTTGAAGTAAATGGAGAAAAAAGACACTTAAATTATTTTATGAGGAGTTAACTATTCATCCCATAAAGCATTGCAAATTATGGAGTATAGTCAAAAATGAGGGTACAACATAAAACATGATTTATAAAGATTAAGTGTAAACGGAGTACACTTTAAGTGTATTGCAAAATATCGAATATACAAATAGTTAAGAGAATATAGAAACCAACTTGTTGTTTTGAAAGCTGTTCATTGTTAAAAAAGTTTCTCTATGGAACAAATAATATTTCTTGAAGGAATTTTTTGAATATTAATATTTACTTCATGAATAACTTTTCCCCCCAGTTCCTTGATTTGTCACCTGTCCTCTCGCTTTCTTTATTTCTCATCACCTCTGCTCCTTTTTCCCCTGTTTTCTTTGGTTACCTGTTGACTCGTTCTGAGAGAGAAACGTCTGTCTGTTGTCAGTGTGTCTTTTCCTCTCTCCCTTCTCGCTCTCTGAGATCAGAGAGTTTTTAATCTTGTCAACAAGGCGCCTTTTCAGCAGGAAACATCAGATTCCCAGTCCCCTCCTCTGTCGTATCATGTGACAGTCCTCCAGGCCAGTCTCTCCTCTGTCCCATAGGCCAGAAATGCTGACCACAAACACGCTGCTGAGAATTCCTTCCCATCCATCCACCCCTCACTTCATCCTCACCCCAATAAACCCTTTTCACATTTCCGGTGTTTTAGAAGCTGAAGTCGTCATAGTTGGGTAAACTGGTGGTGAGTGGAAACTACAGCAAATATAACTTTAGCATTATCATTTGCTCGAATAGCAACAATACATTTCTATGACTTTCCAAAAGAGGAAAAAAATATCGAGAGATTGATTACGGTAATCAAAAGACCGAAAGATGTCACTCCCTCAGCTGTTGTATTAGAAACACTTACGCAGTGAAATTAATATAACACAAAATATAGTTACGATGTTAATAACTGTGGAAATGTAGCATCATATGCGATGTTTCCATCCAAAATTGTGAATAAATTTTAGCGCAAACTTGGAATATCGCATTAAACATTTGCGAATAAAGCAGCGTTTCCCATGTTTTCAAGAGAACAAATTTAGAACTTCCTGGGAAATTGGTGCAAATTTTCTGTAATATAAATGGAAGTTGCTGCAATCGTGGAAGCCGCTGTGGTTCAGAGCGCGCAGATGAAACACAATAAACGCTGTCATGGTGTTTGGGAACGCAATCGTGTGAGACATTTCTGGGACGTAATGAAACCCAACCATTTTGATGACAGACTTTGGTTCAGGTATTTCAGAATGACCGAACGAACATTTGATATGCTGTGTGATGTGATTGGTCAGATGGTCATTCCAGTTATCCAATCACATCCTCTGTTGAGGCAAAGACACTTGAGTTTTTTTGTTGTGCATCGAGGGATATATTTGGCAAATGCGTTTCCATTGTCTTATCAGATTTAAAAAAAAAAAAAAAAGTCTACCTCATTTGAGAGCATAAGATTTTTATGTGCATTTTTAGAATTGATGTATGCTTGGCATTTCCATCCAATGTTTTTTATTATTATTTGATAACCCAACATATGCATAAAAATAGGTGGATGTAAACATAGCTACAGTATGTCAAGTACATATGCCTTTAAAAAAAGTAAATTTCTTTTAACCAAATTTAAGTGCTCATGTGATTTTATTCTAGATGATTCTCTTTTGTCTGCTTTACTCTTTTCATATTTGTTTTTGCTCTGAGTTTACACTTGTTGTTGTAGGATCATGAAGGAAAGGTTTATGTCCTTATTTTTCTGTTTTTTTTTTTTGTGACCCGTCTGAGCAGCCACCACTTGGCTTGATAATATCCAGTTTCCAAGGTGTAGGTAAATTGTATTGTGCATCTCAAGCTACATGATCAATATTAATATGTCGGCTACTGTATAACTAATACAGTTTAGAGCTGATGGTAACAGCGTTGGCAGTTTTACAGTTTCACTTGTCTTGTGCTCATCATTGTGTCCTTCAAGGTGAATTTTAGGAGCTACATTTAATGCTACTATTGCGAGCACAACCACATTCCTTTTATACTGTGTCAAATGTGGGATTTGTCTTTTCATTTGAACCAGGACAAGAAGTTTTAGAGGATTTTGAAAAATTCAAAACAAATTTAATGTATGTAGCATGAAGAAATATTTTTGGCTGTCCTTTGTTCTGTTTTAAACTATATTAGCAAGTATGCACATTTTGAACCTACAGGCATGATAATGAAAGGCACTTGTTTTGTCGAATGACCCAACAGAAAGTCATTTGTTTCAGTGACTGGGCTTTTGTTTGCTAAATTAACTAAACCATTATGCCCGTTTACTCACCGTCTTGCCTGAAGAGTTAAGCTCCACAGAACCTTTTCAACGCCTCAAGCCGATCTCTTTGTGTTTTTTGCTAACGGCTACATACATTGCCATCCAGCTTGACTCAAGTCTTACACTAAAATGTCTTTCATTAGATGCGTCTATACTGCAAGTTTGTTGGGTCAGTTGTCTGATTCTGTTCCCCAAAGAGTGAATTAGATCACAGTTGAAGAAACTTGCTTAGGTATGTCTATCTGAAAGCTAATTTTACATCTTTCTATATAAATGAACTTTTGCCTTTTTTCCCCCTAAACCAATCAGTTATCTGTACTCGGGTAAGATAAAAAATAACCTGATTATCGAGTAGGTTTTAGGTCAATGTCAGAATGACATGTACCACGTTCAAATCATAAAAGTACATAAAGAAGTAGATTAGATAAGAGGACACATTTCATATAAATTTTAAAAGAATTTTCGTTATAATTTATAAAGTAATAGTTTTTGAGAAAAAAATTCCCGCCAAACTATCATCAAAGTTATGTGCTTAAATGTACAGTGTGTAATATTGACAGTTAGTGGTTGAAATGGGTACTACAGTCTAATCTCCACGAACACACGGGTTCCCAGATTGAGGACACGCAACCGGAACAAGCGCAATTGACAATTGAAGGCGACAAGCCTTAACCTGTAAGTTGATGAGTTGTTTTATCACCTTTTAATATGCCTCTGATCATAGCGCTTTTTTAATGGATGCCGAGGCTTTTTAGGTAAAATCTGCGATCTCTGACCCAGTTTGTTCACTGTGTCTGAAATACGCGGTGTCTTCCACAAACTGGCCACCCGGGGTGTTGAAATACTATTGGGTAAATTGGCAGTGGGCGGAGTCTCACAAACAAAAACAAATAACTGACATTCCAACACACATTTCAAAATAAAATAACAGGCTGTATCATTGTTTTTCAGAGAATCAAATATATGAACTTAGCATGTTTCCTAAATCTCTGCAAATGCTTTAGTACAGTCAAAAAAACGTACATACAGCACCTTTAAGGCTAGAGTAGGCCTTCTACAGTACACGTAAGATTAAGTGTGAAATCCTGCATGGAGGCGTCAGCTGTGCAGTGCTGGACGGGGAGTGAGACTTCAGGTGTTAGACAGAGGGGTCAGAGGTCAGCAGAGGGTATACTGAGCTTCCTGTGCATGAGAGTCTGCTAGCGCTCGTATTGAGATCGTGTTTCTCACACACATGTCCTCTGTTACTGGACACCTGCGATCGCTGTGTATCTGTTCCCTGATCACTTTACAGACTCTGAGAGAGACACTCAGATCTCAGGGACACATGTACTGTAACGCTGGCTTGTTATTCATTCACCAAGATATTCCTCTTCCATATGGCAAGCACATAGGTTTGTTTAGTTCATTTTCTCTCCCTTGTAACTCTCAGATGACCACATCAACCTCGCTCGAATAAATATTTCATGAAAATAAGCTGCGATGCTTGATGCCATTCTCTCAGTTGAGTACTGAATGATTGTGTATGTAAGTTTGAGTTTATGCTGCCTTTTGTATAATTTCTCTCAACAAAGCATCTTTATTAGTTATGCTCTTGGTTCAAAAGAACCTACTCAGATCATCTGTTGATCTTTTAGTACCGTATGATTTCTGCAGTGCTGAAAATATGGACATAATCATGAAATTCAGTCATAAAAATGGAATTTAATATTAAATTTACTGGAATTTGGAGGAATAAAATAAAAGTACACTTAATAGCAATATGGACTAGTGTCTATGAATATTAATATTATTAAATAATTATGCCATGTCCCTGTCCCTTATGACAATGTCCCTCTCAAAGTAATAATAATAGGCCTAATATTAAAATATGACACAATTTCTCATCCATGATTTAATTTAAACAGTAAACCAAAAAAAATTAAAGGAATTGTTTAAATGTCATTTGATTACATTTTAAAAGATTAATTCAGTCATAAAAGTTCTATGCATTATTTTTTTTACCACCATATTTAATCAAATATTTTATTAAATCAGAAAAAAATATTGTTAGACTTTTATGTTAAATAGTTCGATCTAAACCATTAAAATGGAATCCAGAAAAATTCAAATGGAAAACACAGCATTTTGCAAATTTTAAAATTGTGCCAAATTAAATGGAATTTGTAAAATGTAAATGATTGCAGTCAAACCGCTTAATAACGTTAATCGAATCTAACATTAAAGTTTGTAAAAAAAAAATATATATATATATATGCGCACACACACATGTGTATATTTATCGATTTTCGATTGATCAATTGATTTATTTAGTTTATTTAGGGCCCTAATCTATTTCTGGATTTTTCAAATGCATGAGACAGTTCAGAAAGTCACAGCACACATTTGTTTCACATAATAAACATTTCATTTTTATAGTTCATTTGCACTTGTAGATATGTGTTTGCTTACAAGATATTATTACCAGATATCTGTGACGGTGAAAAGAGCATTCTTGAATGCTTGATATTTTTCATGCAAATGTTGTAGATCACAACCATCTCCGATGTATTGTTCACCCAGGTGAATTCCATTAAGCATTGTTTCATTGGAGTGTCATTTTACCGAGGATTGTCACTTGTACAGTTGGCAGTGTTGACAGAGTGGCATGTTGCCAGTGATAGTAGAGTAATAAATGGCTTCAGTCAAAAACCACACCACTCCCTCATGCTTTGTTGTTGGCTAAGGTTTCCATCTGCAGGTTTACTGGGTGGTGACGCTTCTAGGGATTACATCTTTCAGAAAACAGCAGTTCATGCCTATCTTTTTAAGTCCAAACAGTACAACATTTCCACTGCTGAGTGACTGCATTTCATATTCTTTTGTTTGAGCTTTATCTTTTTCTGCTTCTTCAGGGGTGATCCTAACCTGGTTAAGCTCAATGTGGCCATCACCTGTGGATACCTGTTCTATGGTATGAATCGTTGATTTATTATGGAAGTTCACGCACAGATGACACATTTCAGATCTTTTCAGGTTTGTCTACATTTTTTTTACTCTCTTGTTGTCTCTTCCGTCTTCTACTCTTCTCTTCTCTTCTCTCAGACCTGGTGCTTCTAGCTTGTAACTGGAGTACCATGGGTGACGCGTTTTTTGTCTGTCACCACTTGGCGGCGCTGTATGCTTATGGATATGTGCTGGTAAGTACCTGGTAATACAGAGCACAACATGAAAGGCCCTTGAAATTGAGGACATTTACTGTAAAAAAAAAAAAAAAAACAGAGAGAGAGAGAAAAAAAGTCTGATTAAAAATTAAAAACTTTTATGATAAGAGTCCAATACAATTTAAATCTTTAAAACACAATTCTTAGAAGGAAGGTGTCATATATATTTAAAAAGTGACTATTATTTGCACTGTTCTTTGTATTATTTAAAGATTTATATACTTTAAAACTGAAAGGTTATTTTGGGCTGTCAAATGACACAAGCTAAAAAAAATAATAAAGAAACTTACTAGCCTTGGCACACAGTGTTAGTTAGTTAGTTAGTTAGTTAGTTAGTTAGTTAGTTAGTTAGTTAGTTAGTTAGTTAGTTAGTTAGTTAGTTAGTTAGTTAGTTAGTTAGATGACAACGAAATCACATTTTAGATCACCCTGACTTTGATTGGACTGTGTATATATTTATGCATATATATATATATATAAATATATATATTATATATATATAATATATATTATATATATATATACAGTAGAGATCAAAATTAGAGAACAATTAAGAATAATTATTAATGCTTGCAGGGAAGGAACCACATGTTGCAGAAGGAGGTTCTGATAAACATTTGCATTCACCATGCCATGTAGACTAACATTTGTGGAGGAGCATGTCATGTGGACAGTCTAGTTGGGCCTATTATACAGCCTATTATACAGCTACACGGCATGGTGAATGCAAATGTTTGTCAGAACCTCCTTCTGCAACATGTGCTTCCTTCCCTGCAAGCATCTCCCAATCAGCCCGCTATTTTCATGCAAGACAATGCCCTGTCACACTGCAAAATGGGTAAAGCAGTTCCTTGAAGCTCAGAAAATTGAAATAATGAAATGGCCAGCCCAAAGTCCTGATCTAAACCTGATTGAAAATCATTAGAAAATCCTTGGCGACAAAGTAGTGGCTAAGAAACCCACTACAGTTACCGAACTGTGGAAGAGACTGGAAGAAGAGTGGACCAAGATCACTCCAGAGCAGTGTGAGAATCTAGTGATGTCCAGTGGCCGCAGATGTGCTCAGGTCATTCAAAGCAAGGGCCTCTACAAAAAGGAAAATCGCCGGTGCAACACATAAATCCTCTCAGTAATTCGTTTATTTACGGTACATAACAGTGACTAACGTTTCGATGTGGTTACATCTTCATCAGAGTCCTCTACACTTCCTACTAAATTTTGACTGCTGGAAGCCTAACATTTTTGTTGTAATGCTTGCTTTTGTGCTGCAAGGATTATTGTTCTCTAATTTTGATCGCTGTGTTTTCCACAAAATAAAGGTTTTTGTTGAAGTACCTTGGTTATTTTGTAAAAAAATGCTAGTAGAACAATGGTATACCCACAGCGAGTATCCCTCAATTTCAAGCAATGAAGATTAACAATATTTCTGAAAATAATCAAGTGTTTCTTAATTGTTCTCTAATTTTGATCTCTACTGTGTGTATATATATATATATATATGTGTGTGTGTGTGTGTGTGTGTATATATATATATATATATATAACGCCAAAACGCGTGTGTATATATATATATATATAACGCCAAAACGCTCTCAAGCGCGCACATCTCGTCGTTTTCAGCAGAGCGTCTAACGTTTTCAGCTGGCTAAAACGCTTTGGTGGACACATGGCCTAAGGGAACATCTGCCAATTCCACCAACTGCGTAATCGTAGCCTATAATTTGTATTATTTAAAATTACTTTGAAAACGTTTGTTTTTAAATGTTAAAATTCCAATGCTTGTAGAAGTTTCCTATTGGCAATGCTGACCTGGTAGCCTTGAGTAAATTAACTTATCTAAGAAAATGATTCATAAAACATATAAATATCAGTTGAGCCTATGTTTACTTTCTTCACTGACACAGACGAAAATATAAAGACTTATCAGTCAAAGCAGGCTAATGTCAAATTTCCATAATTATGGTTGTGATTTATTTCTGTTATAGTTGTCTTCAGCCATTATGTTCAATTTGTAGTTTTGAACTTCCGGTTTTTATGTTTGAATTTACAACATAAAACAAGATTGTGTTACATATTGTGGTGTTCAGCAATTTTACCATAGTATCGTCATCATATCAGTGTAGATGGACCACAATAAAACCATTAAAATATCAAGGAAATAAGTATTGTGATACTTGCCACAGTGAAACTCTTGTCCCAAAAAGTATTGCTATACCACGATACTCAATATGTTGTCCCACGGTGAGTAATTTTTCCCAGTTGCACCTACACGAAATTTGAGGGTTCCCCCACCTGCCAAATCCCACTTTAACCACTGTGTATCTGTATACACACGCATTATATATTTACAATTTATTAAATATAATTTGCGATGAATCGACTTGACAGCACTAATAATACAATTTAATACTACTACGTAAGTAGTAAATAGCTTAAAAAAATATATAAAAAAATTAATAAAATTTAAATTCAGAAAATGAAAACTTGTTACTCATTGGAGAGGTATTTAAATAATTGTCTGTTTGATCTGCAGACGCGAGGAGTGCTTCCTTATTTTGCAAACTTCCGACTGATTTCAGAATTGTCAACGCCATTTGTGAATCAAAGGTGAGATTTGTTTACTCATTGGGAGAGATTTATTCAGATCCTTAAAGGAACACTCCACCGGTTTTTGAAATGGGACTTATTCACATTCTTTCCTACATTTAGATAGGTGTGCAAATGCATTTTTGTCTCAGTGCATGCATTGTTTTAGTTTGACAGGGTTGGCGCTAGCTTAGCTTAGCACAATGAAGGGAATCCTTTGTTGCCAGCTAGCATGTCCTGAGTAAAAGTGATAATTTAAAAAAAAAAAAAAAAAACGTAATTACTTCTTGTGGCCAGTGTATTCACAACGAGTACAAATACCGCTGCAGATTAACACTAGGCGATTTCCTAGGCAGATATTGACTTGGGACTATATTAGGGGGAAGCACAGGCGAAGCATTGCTGCTTAGGCGAAGCACTGCTACTTGGGATTTCATGTGTTGATATCTGTTGACGTGTTGACGTGATATCTCTGCGCCCAAGTAGCAGTGCTTCGCCTGTGCTTCCCCCTAATATAGTCCCAAGTCAATATCTGCCTAGGAAATCGCCTAGTGTTAATTTGCATCGCTATTTGTACTCGTTGTGAATACGCAGGCCACAAGAAGTAATTACGTGTTTTAAAAAAAAAAAAATCATCACTTTTACTCAGGATATGCTAGCTGGCAACAAAGGATTCCATTCATTGTGCTAAGCTAAGCTAGCACCGACCCTGTCAAACTAAAACAATACATGCACTGAGACAAAAATGCATTTGCACACCTATCTAAATGTAGGAAAGAATGTGAATAAGCCCTATTTCAAAAAACGGTGGAGTGTTCCTTTAAACTTCTCGGTTGACCTCTATTTCTCTCTCCGCAGGTGGTTTTTCGAAGCGTTAGCCTACCCTCGTACCGACCAGCTGGTTGTCATCAACGGCATCGCCATGGCGGTCGTGTTCTTCCTGGTGCGGATTGCCGTGATGCCGCCCTACTGGGCGAAGGTGTTTGGCACGTTCGGTACGCCAGCGTTTGAAAGGCTTGGTCTCAGTGCTCAGGTGGCTTGGATCGTATCCTGCATTTGTTTGGATATCCTGAACACAATATGGATGTACAAAATCGCCCGGGGCTGCTACAAGGTCATTACCGGCAAGCTAAGAGGGGGCAAAGTGGACGTCAAAAAGACCAATTTCATGAACAACCACACAGACTGAGAATCATCCGCAATATAGACATGTAGATTAGACGTATTCTCTTCCCAGAAAATAGCGACTTCCGAGTGTGCTCTGGATGGATGTGCTCTCAAAGAGGTTGAGAGGATCCATCCCAGTGTGGTTTTAACCTCTGTCATTTACAAACAATCTGAATTCACCTACACCGGTGAACATCAAGCAGATAAATGCCTCAAACACAACCAAAGTGCCTCAAAGCACAAAGAGAAGCAATAGAACATGAACATATGAGCTCGTGACCACGGAAAGTCCATCGCATCTCCCTCGCAAAGCCTTATCCAGTCAGTACCCATCCGTGTTTTCTCTCTAAACCAATCGTGGTTGGCTTAAGAGCCATATTTCCTGTGATATTTACACTGATGTGCCTCAGTGGTCTCCAGGCTTGAACTTACTCCACAATTGCTCATTTGTCGGCGGATCGGAAACGCTCATCGAATTCATTCAGTCTTACGTCAACACTACATTGCCAGTCTGACTCGTCGCAAGGCTTCCGTGAAACCACAGATCTACCTCTCACCGTGTCAAGCACAAGTGCAGCACCTGCCCGTCCCAGAACCAACACCTTATGAAGTTGCTACGAAAAAAGAGTCAAGCGCTCACAGCCTTTACTGTTATAGCCCATACCTGCAGAACTCCTCTTACGTTGCACCTCAGTCACTCTTTTGCATACAGAAGTTGTCTTCCAGGTGGAAATGGAGGGAAAAGGTGGTTTGTAAAGCTTTTGAGAGTTTCGTTAGTTTGTGTGCATGCTTCTTTTCTGACCGCGTCGGTCAGCTTTGACGTCATGTTTGCATTCGATTCAAGGAAGCTGTGGCGGTTTATTCATTTCTCAGGTTGTTGACTTTTCTAAAGCCCTTCATTTTCTGTATTTGCATGTGTTTCTCCAACATGCTGAAGTTGCATTACGGTCTCTCTAAACTACACGTGCACAGCTTTTTGATTGTTTCTGTTCTCGCCAAATAGATCATTTAAACGACCTTGAGGGGAACAGGTGCAAATTTTCATCTTAGTCCTGTTTCTGCCAAATTCAAAGGTTTTTTCAGCTTGTTGGTCACTACAACTTTTGGCTTTTGTCATGGTGCATGAATGCTGATTCTCTTGAATGTGATTTCCAGCTTATATTTATCTGGGCATGTGAACCCATATTGCATTGTGCTGTGGTGTTACGATATATATATGCATAAAATCATGTGTACTTATTTGGGAAAATCTTGTGTATTCAGAGCTTGTGTTTCTCCTCTGAAATTCAGGTACACCTCCAAAATGAATGTCATTTTGACTTTTTAAATTTGGTAATTCTGCAAGAGAATGGGAGAGAGGATTGTGAGAAATGTAGTTTTTCTTTTTTGCCTTAGATCCATAATTCGAAATAACCAAATCTTCCTCCAGGCCTTGAATATGTGAAGCTGTGACAATAGAAATATACTCTGGTGATGTTTTTGGAGAAGGAAATGACCCTTGATCATGTAATCATATGTAGTTATGTATAATGTCTGAAATTAGCTGTAATCTTCGTGTTTATGAAAATGCGAAAGAAGGTTAGACTTTGTGGTACGACATCCCACACAAACGTTGCACAATCGGATGCCTTTGTCGCGTTAATATTGTAATGTTCTTCAGTGGCTGGCCGTCCTCACTATGCTATTGCATTTTAGAAGGGCTGATCGAAATCAATAAAAAGTTCAAGTACAATTCGAATTGACAATACTCGAATTAATAATTATTCATTAAAACTGACTTTTCTCTACAGTTATTGATTGTTTTCTTTAGAACAGCCACAAAAACGTGCCTGTTGCTATACAAGCTACGAAGCTTGAGTGTATGAAATAAGAGCATAGATAGGACTGTGCTAGTATGAAGCAGTCGTAGAGTTAGCACAACCTTAATTTTAAACCCTCGCTTTAGCTTAAACTCTTACGTCATAGTGGACGCTGTGCTAATTCAAAGGGTGGGAGAATGTGAAAAATCTAGGATAACCTTAGTAGACGGGATCCCTCATATCAAACATCCCATTATTGTTTACAAAGACCTCTTTTATAATCCATGCTGCACTTGCCTGCTTTCGTTTGGTCCGATCCTCATGTGGAGCAGATAGACTGTATCCTAACCAAGACAAAAAGTGTTTTTCATGATCGCATGGAGCCCCAAATGATTTGTCAGTGTTTCAAGCTCACATGATTTTAAAAAACAAGCAGTCGCCGTCAAATAAATCATATAGGCAGGCAGGATAAATTGTGGATTTAGTTATACGTTTTACATTGGAGGAAGGAGACCATTAATTGTTTTCGATTATCAATAGAGTGCAACGGCGCCCACCCACTTTTTCAGCGGCACTGGTTCCGGAAGTATTTTTTTTCATTCATTTTTCCCATAGGGATTTTAAAATAGTCTTTGTTAAAGAGTTATAAGCCATCATCCAAACCAACCAAATTTTTGAAAAGACTGTGGACTTAAAGCCGCACTATGCAGGATTTCCGTTTTTGTCAAACAGTGACCCCTAGAGTCGCTGTGGGATACTTGTGCTGTCGTAATTATCACGCACGCAGAGATGTCTCTGCACTCACGGCCTGATCCCCTCCCCCTGTACACCGGTACCGGTTCAGTATGATGAAAGCTGTAACGAGTGGAAATAAGGTGTGGCTCCTTTAAGAGCTGCGCACGCCCTGTTGAACTGTCGGCAGTCTTTATTGTATGTGCGCCTCGAACACCACATTTATACTGCGCCGGGTTATTTCTGTTTGATGCTCATTTTAGCAGATCTTTCTTGCCGTAAAGCAATTCGTTACATCGCGAGACCTGATATCACGCGACAGGGTGACCAGACGTCCCGAAAAATTCGGGACAGTCCCGAAATCTGACCTGTTGTCCCGAATCCCGAATCCGACCCTAATTGTCCCGAAAATTATACTAAAGCAAAATCTTGAGTAGCCTAGTTATTGTCTGATAAAATATTAAAAACTGTCTGTGGAGGCTGAGTCGGCGCCTGCCGGCGGCTCATTTTCTGTTTCTTTTTTGAAGTTCTAGAAAGATGTAGGCGCGAATTTAGATACATTGATAAGCAAAATGTCATTCATTCGTTACGTTGACATGACTGGTGTACCGTGTACCGGAACAACAACACACTGTTTTTTAGTAGCAGCCTAAAGACTAATGACAGACTGTTGAACTTTGAAAAAAAAAAGGTTTGAAATTCATTATATCTTTTATTATAGGCTTTGTAGCAGGGCTGCCAACTCTCACGCATTGACCGTGAGACTCACGCAATTGACCCTTTTCACACACTCTCACGCCACACATCCATTTTCTCACGCAGTGAAAAATCGCGGACAAAGAAGACACTTACACCGACAGACAAGACAGACAGGTTACTTTTGATATGGAACAAATCCACAGCTGTCCGATTCTGTCAATATTTTTACGAGATTCACACAATTAATAACGTTTTGGCTCTTTGAAATGTGACAGGTCGCTGTAGCGCGTCAGTTCAAACGGTACATGATACATGATACATGATACACCCCCCCCCCCCCCCCCCCCCCCGGTCCCGTCCCGAATTTCAGCCAATCTCATCTGGTCACCCTACGCGACACTTCCTGATGCTGCGGCCGGCGGGCCGTCGGCTCAAAGTTGCAACTGCGTTTTTTCCGCTCACAGCCAACAGGGGGGGGCGAGACGCCCACCATTCAACACGAAATCAGTAATATAAACATTACAATGACTCCAAAGCTGTTCAGTTAAGGTAAAAAAGTTACTTAGTTCACCTTTAACGTCTTTAGTGAGGGAAAGAACTACAATCCCATGAAGCATGAATGGCATGATCAAATTAAAATTCGATAGAGAAATATAAACTACGTTTACAAATGTTGATTATATGTGTATACATTTTAAGTTTATTGCAAAGCATATACAAACATTTCAGAAAGTAGAGAGATTGTCTATCTCATTCGCATTTGAGATCTTTTGGTGCGTTTGGCTTGTTTCGACTCTGATTGGTGGAATTTTCTGCATGGCATCATGGGTAATGTAGTCTTTCCATCAGAAATTCCACTGTTAAACAATTATTTTAAGACAAAGCAGAAATGATGCCGTTTGACTGTTTCAGGAGAAGCAAATACCATGGATTAACAACCTTGTAGCTCACAGTAGGGCTGTCTTTAAAGGTTTACAAGTTATCGTTCAAAATCTATTTCCTTATGGAAAAAATGAATTGAGGTTTTGCTTCCGGAACCCGTGTGTTGCGCTCTATAAGGAGCAATAATCTAGACAGAGACTTTTCTACCTGTCCAGATGTTTGGACGGGGCTTTTTCCTTCTAATGCTGTCGGCCTTTTGTACAGACAACCCGGTATATTCAATGGAATCCTTTACTATGTGCAATTTGGTGACTAGTCCAATGCCAGTATTGAAAAATCGATGTATTTGTATGTACCTTCAGTCTTGAAGTATAAGTTGCTTATAAGATGTGATTATAAGAATACTAAAAATGAGCACAGAACTGTTGGATAAATGTAGAAGTTTTGATTTGATCGATTTTATCTTTTTTATCTTTTTTTTCTTTCTTTTAACACATTACTGTGTGATCTAATCGTCTCTGGAAATTTGAATGTGAAGATGGACACCGAACCGAGGCCTCAGATCCCCGGCGTCAGCACACTTTGAAACTGATGGATGACATTTATGACCACTAATAATATTGTCCAAGTAGCGGTGAAAACTTCAGAAGTGACAGATTTGTTCATTAATAAATTTGAGATTATAAAAAGCAGTCCTGAGTTGTCGTTTTATAACTTGTTTTGCATTTCGATTTGTTGACTGAAAGCAAGGGCTCAATTGATGAAAAGTGACAGTAAAGACATTTAAAATGTTGCAAAAGATTTCAATTTCAAATAAATGTTGGTCCTATAATTCCACATAAATTCCACAAAAATGTTAAGCTGTTTTAATTCAAAATTTAATTCAATTTCATTTTACTCAACATTTTAAAGTATTCACATAGAAAACATAAATTGTAATAATATTTCACAATATTGCTGTTTTACTGTATTTTTGATCAAATAAATGCAGCCTGATGAGCATAAATGTACTATTTCAGGGTTTAACTTTTTTCTGTACACATTTACTTTAATAGTAGAATGATTTTGTGAATAAAATATTTTCGTTTTAGTAGTGGGCCAAATTATTCAACCTCATGCTTGCGCTTTACACATTTTACTCCCTTTATGCAACATTTTTATTATCATGACATGTTTTGATGTGTTCATTAATCTACTGAATGTTTGTTTAATGTCGGTTTAAGTAGATATTTGACACATGAAGTGACTGTTTTGGTCATTTAGCTGTCTGTTTGCACATAGAGCACTTTTCTGTTGGCAAGACCGTTGGCAGATGACAGTTGTTTGCTAATTCTTGATGCTAATTGAAGATTTATCTAGATTCAGTGGCAAATGGACATCCTCATGTTTAAGAAGTAGAACAAAGTGAAGATGTCTATCTATCTGTCATTCTAGCTGTCCGTCTATCTGTCTGTCTGTCATCTCTTCAGCTCTACCTGTTAATAAATGACATCAGGTAGTTCTGCCTCAGCTCAGAGCTTATGTAATACTTGAAGACAGAAGAAAGCCAGCGAGGATGACCGAAAATTAAAGCGGGAGAATGAGAGATATTTGAGTCTGTAGTCTGGCTCTGATTGAATCCAGCTCAACTGCATGTACTCAATGGGTTGGCTTTGAGAAACTGTGTGTGGATGGCTTTTACCAAACATGGTCACACAGTGCATCTGAGGCTCAGTGAAATCTCCCCCGGTACCTTCACACACACACTACATATCGCACATCTCCAGCACTACTGTCTGTGACATTTTATATGCCTCACACCAAGCTCAAGTGGACTTTTCACTTTGCTATTACCTGCCAGAGATGTTTTTCTTGACTTGTTTTCATGGGCATACATTTAAAGTATATGCGAAGAAATCACTCCAAATCTCATTTCAGCTCTGACATTAAATCTAATGCATAGCACAGATCTTTAAAATAATGATCACATCATGGAGTTAAAACAAAACTGAACTGCACTCAGACGTTCATCCTGAAGTTGGTCCCAGACGTAGATTGGCATTCCAGACTCTGATCTTTATATAGTTACATTTACGAGGCATTAAAGTTGTTTGAGGGTCGTATTGTCCGTTATAATCAGAGTTGTAAGAACGTCGAGCAGATTTATGATGGGCTCTTGGCATTTGCTTGTTTACAATATAGTCTCCAGTACATTTGGTTGGTGTGTTGAGGATACGGATAACTACTGTGTGTAGAAAACCTGCCCGTGGCTGTTAGAGCTCCAGAGCAGCCTCCCGAAATTCCTCTAAGCTTTGTAGCTTGAATGAGCCATCGACCATAAATAGGCAGACAGACCTATCCTAGAAAGGAGAGAAGGAAGCAGGGAAATCTCTGGAACTGGCGCTTTCAGATGCCGTAACATTTCTGTTTTTCTCACCATTTCTCCATCCTTCTTGAATTTTTTTCTGGGTCATTTGTTTTCCATCAACACAAATATACAACCATTACTGCGTCTGATACAGATCAGTGCCAAACTCTCGTTCACATAAAACTGCAGCTGTTTGTCTCTTTATAATCAGTATTGTTCTGCTTTTTCCTTCTGGATGAATCTTTTAGCCATGACAAAGCCAAAATGCTGCAGAGTTGAAGCCATTGAAAATATTTCTAGAAACCACCCGGCAACCCACTTTCCTTTTCCAGTTTGAAACTTGTCTTTCTTTGTGTGTTTTATTTGCTTATCTTTGCTAAAGCTGTTTGACAGACCAGTGACCGACTCGCACATCACACTGACATCCTCATTGGGTAAGTTATAGGGATGTACAATGAAAAAAACACTTTAACACAGAACAGATCTCCAGAGCATCTAAGAATGGATATAGCTAGTTAAATGATGCCAGCATTACAAAAGAATGAAGAAGTCATTTGGACTCATTTATGGCGTAGTTGCTGAACTCCAAGTGAAAGTGAAGTCCTCTTAAGAGCTTTACAGCGTGAAACACCTCTTCGTCTCGACCCTCAGGGTGATATTCTGCCTCAGTCATGACCAAATAAAGCGTCCAAATTCCTCCCCTGCTCTTTTTCAACCTCTAGAATGTTTACAAGAACGCTGGATCAGGTTTCGCTCCGAATGACTCTCGCTGGGACCCGGCTACTGTATCAGAGCATCACAGACCCGCTTTTAGAGGACTTGTGTGATGTCAGTGGTTTTACCCTGGGGATTGTCAGGGAGACGAATTATATCATCCAACAACACTCCACTGTTCGAATGTTAAAGCATCGTTTAGTTTTATAAATGACATTTTTGGACTTTTTTAAAAAGAATGGATGTTTTAAGTATAGGAATAATTGACTCCAGGCCGTTGAATTATTAGAAAAATAATGCACACCCGAGCTGATAATGCCATTATTAGCTTGAGCCACTGATAGTGTGATATTACATGTGTGTCTCTGAACAGTGTTCAGCAACAACGTCTCTACCGGCCAAACTGCAAGTTTATATGTTTATATTTATATTTATATTTTATATATATATAATATATATATATATATATATATATATATATATATATATATTAATAAAATTTTCTTTTTCTTTTTTCAATTCCATGGAAGTTTTCTCTTACTCGCTGATGACAACATTATAATCCGATATTAATCTGGTCTAAATGTTCATTTTTATTAATGTACATCGGTGTGAATGCAATGATTTTCTTAGTCTCTCTGTGCAGTGATGATGCAGACGATGAGCTGATTTTCCTTTTTCACTTCACTGTTATTCTGATACAGATGACAAACCATAGGAATGTGGGGCCAGGAGAGTGTCGTCCAGTCAGAGAGAATAAGCTGGTAAAACATCCTGATCATCCACAGCAAAGCACAATGTTCAGCAGAACTATGATGTAATTACGGCACTATGAGGTCCAACAATGAAACAGTCATCATAATGTCATGAATGATGTTTTTACACTTTATAGAACCTGTTTTGGTTCTCTGTTGGATTTTATATATATATATAATGTCATTCAGAGGCTAAATGTGATCAGATACTCTTAAGTTCTCAGTCAGACAAATTCAAGCACAACCTTAGTTCTAGAGTGTTTCTTAAGATGAAAGTGCTCATGTATTTGTACTATAACCATCTAATCTGAAAGGACTGGGTCTGAATTATTGTGTTAACATTTACAAAGGTGGAATACAGTGCTCTTGATCCATCACTGTAATCCATGGCTTATCTGACTCCAGGCCTACTAACTCCTGCAAAATGACCAAGCGTTAAGAAATATGGCCAATTAAGATGTTCATGTCAGAAACTCTTTGGGATACACAGAATGATCAATGTTAAGTTTGCCCGACTACTGATTAAAAACACATCAGTCCCTCATAATGAAAATTACACAACTTTTAGTCATGATAATAAAAAATCATTATAAAAATACAGTAGACTATATATGCCATGCAGTCATTTTATTAGAAATAAAACATATATTATAAGCACATTACATTTAAAAATGTATTACGGTACTGTATATATTCAATATATATTTGTGCTTAGTTTAAATGATATAATACTAAGCAAGTATATATATATATATATATATATATTATATATATATATATATATATATATATATATATATATATATGTACAGTACATACAGTAGTCAACATTTGAGGTGGATCAAAAACCAGGTATTGTTAAAAAATGAATAATATAACTTTGATGAAAGGTTTTGATCCTCTTCAAATGTTGACTGCTGTGCACATATATACTTGTATGTATTTATGACAAATAAAATATTAGTCAAAATAAGATGCCTATATTTTATTTTATTCCAAAATGATTTAAGGGTGATTTAAGTTTATTTTGTCTGTTGGGGCAACACTTGATGGCCCATGTAAAATCCAAAGCAAAACCAGCTGAGAAGCACTGAACTACACAAATCAGGAGCATCCCTAATTCACTTCAAAGTGGAAAAAGTGACATCGGACGCGTTTAATGCCATGCCGGTGACATCATTTTTACAGAGCGGCGTGACGTCGCAATTGGACGTCGGCCCCGGCCAATCAGCGCTCGCTCCGCGCACGCACAGATGGGAAGAGTTTAAAAAAGATTGTGGAAAAGAAGATGTGGCCCAAACCTTCCCACATGATCGGACAGTTGGACTGGGGATCTCAGGTCTAACATTAGCTATATCGCCATCCTCTCGCCGAATCTGCTGAAAAACACAATGTCAACTCACTTCAAGAGCGGACCTGCTTTCGGACTGTCTGCGGAGGTCAAGAGTAAGGTAAGATCTGCTTTGATTGACAGCTGTCAGGGATGCGCAGGGGCACGTGCGCTACTCGAGGCAGACAGTTTACTCTGTCGTTTATTTTATTAATCTTTCAAGGTGTTTTAATGCGAGGGTTATGGGGATCTAATCCAACTTAAAATTGCCCTAAAGTCAAAACAAAAGGTTAAAGAGGGAGGGGGTTTTAACAGTAGGCTATACATTGAAGTACACTGTCAAAAAAAAATGTTGCTGCCTTAAATTTTTAAGTAATCAACTTGGATGTTTAAGTAATTTCAACTTAAATTACATTAAACTCACTTTAAAAATGAGTTGAATCGTGTAAAATCACTTGAAAATTGCTTAACTTCATTTTGATGAGTTAAAGCAATGTAAAAACACATGTTGTTATAACTTAATGATACAATTTTTACATGTATATTTCAAAACATTATTTCAGTAACCAAAAACTTAAGAGTAGGCTATAGTTAGTAAGAACAGAAGCCGGACAAGAACATACAGTCATTTTCACTTTATTTTAGGTGTACATTGCACAGATATAAAATAAAGAAATATTGTTTTGTTTTGTAAATGTATCAACTTTAACATAGACTCCGACATTGTAGCCTATAATTGACCTTAAATACTTTATTATATTTACAAACTAACAAGGTCAAGTGGTAAATAATATACGCCTTTGCATAATGTGCAATAAAAAGTGTGAAATAGTGACGTACTAATGGATAACCATATAACTTCTACCTATAGCTAAACTCAGTCATAGTTTTTGGACTTGTATCGTTCTGTCTTTGTTCACTCTTCAAAATAAAGGTTCTTTATTGGCATCGATGGTTCCATGAAGAACCTTTAACATCAGTGGAGCCTTTTCAATGCACAAAGGGTTCTTTAGATTATTAAAATGTTCTTCACACTAAGAAAAAAATGGTTCTTTTAAGAACGTTATTTTGGGAATCCAAAATGGTTCTTCTATTGCATTGCTATGAAAACCCCCTTTGGGAACTTTTAAGAGTGATTGGCATCAGAATAAGGGACATTTAATTGATTCCTCTGTCAAACTTCTGCCACATTTATTCCCATCATAGTCTCAGCGCTCCAGAAAAACCTAAAACATAAATGCTTCTGGCTCTAGTTGTCATTGATCAGACAGAAGTCATATCAGCACCACATTCTCTTCTGTAACAGAAGTCTGCTGCACAGTTTCAGGTGTCAAACTATGACTTCGCATGTTATTGGTATTATGTCAGATGTGTCTTCCTCGGCACTATGTGGCTTTCCGTCCCCATATAAGGAAGAGTTGTGTTCACTCACAATATCTGAGGAGAGGAGCATGTTGTAAACAGTTTAGAATAAGGAGGAGCATTGTTGAAAGATCATCTCTGTGAGCCTCAACGAACCATTAGTCTTCGCAGACAGGCCTGCTCTTTATAGAAATGACAGAAAATTACATTACACATTTCATTTACTTATACATATATACACACACACACACACAAAAAATAATATAATATATAATATATATATATATATATATATATATATATATATATATATATATATATATATATATATATATATATATATATATATATATATATATATATAACCGTTATACACTCTAAAAGGAATTCCTAAAGGCCAGTAATTCAATGTATGTTAAAGGTTCACTGTAAAAAAAAAAAAAAAAAAAAAAAGTTACATTTACGGTAAAAAAACGTATTGCCAGAAATTTACCGTAAAAAATACAGTAGCAACATGTTAGGTTTTACAGAATAAACTTACATTTACAGTAAAAAAAACATTTTATTATCTGATATAATGTTAACTTACCGACATTTTGAAGTCCTAATATTTGTTTTGTACCATTATAATACACTGACAACCACCTATCACAGTGGCGATGAGAGTCACATGATGAATCAAACCTTACCACAAACAGCTTTTCCACAAGCTGAGACAGTTATTACTGATATATAGAAGCTGCGCAGTGTCATTCGCACAAACATTAAACACCATCATAATAATACACGACATTTTAAAAATGCAATAATCATTAATTTAACAACATTAGATGTTACATAAACTCTAATGTACTTAAAGGATTAGTTCACTTTTAAAAAACTCTTGCTGATAATTTACTCACCCCCATGTTATCCAAGATGTCCATATCTTTCTTTCTTCAGTTGAAAAGAAACTAAGGTTTTTGATGAAAACATTCCAGGATTTTCTCCATATAATGGACTTCATTGGGAGCCAAACGGTTCAAGGTCCAAAGACAGTTTCAGTGCAGCTTCAAAGGGCTTTAAACGACACCAGACGATGAATAAGGGTCTTATCTAGCCAAAGATCGGTCATTTAAAAAATAAATAACAAAGTTTAAGTTTTTAAGCACAAATGTTCGCCTTGCTCTGTTCTGTGATGAGCGTTCGTGACTCTCCTGTTCTGAACTCGTTCATCAAAATTAACAAATCTTTTTTCGAGTCATGACTCGAAGGGTCCTAGATAAGACCCTTATTCATCGTCTGGAGTCGTTTAAAGCCCTTTGAAGCTGCACTGAAACTGTTTTTGAACCGTTTGGCTCCCAATGAAGTCCATTATATGGAGAAAATCCTGGAATGTTTTCATCAAAAACCTTAGTTTCTTTTCGACTGAAGAAAGCAAGACATGGACATCTTGGATGACATGGGGGAGAGTAAATTATCAGCAAAAGTTTTTTAAGTGAACTACTCCTTTAAGAAAAATATGAGAAACATAGTTATTTCAACAAAAAATCATCAAATGTAAAGTGTCATTTCAGGGAATTGTGGGAATTTCAGTTTTTTCACTGTAAATTATACAATGATTTGTTCTTTTTCCTGTCCAAAAACTGTACATTTTACGGTAATTTACTGTTACGGTGAGCCGTGTTTATAGTACGGAAACTTTCTGTTAACCAATTAACAGTTTTTCACCGTCGCATTTTTACAGTCTTTTACCATTAAAATCATGATTTCTTACAGTGAACTGTGAGTGTACTCAAAGTTAGGAATCATATACAATGTAACTGCTAAAAATAAATGTTAATGTACAACATGCAGGTATTTCTAGTATAACCAAGGGTCTAAAGGAATGTTATCCAGGCCGTCTGTGACAGAATTCCTGCTGCAAAAAAAAAAAAAAAAAACTCCAATCTTGGCCTGGCCTCTATAGAGTAAGACTGAGGTCTGTTCCAGATGTCCAGAATGAGAGAAAAACAATAAATCAAGCCCTCAGCAGAATTCCTCGGATGGTTATGAGTGCTGTCGACCTTGGCGTCCTTTAATCGGACACATTTAGCATGTGTTAAGTGTGTCACTTCACACAGACATGCAGGCAGGAGCGGGAAGAAGCTGTAGGGATGAAGAAACAGAACCACGAAGACACCGACACACACACAGCTGTGACTGAGAGAGATGGCCAACAATAACACTG